>CAUYQG010085766.1:0-17667 GCA_963574415.1 Tarsius wallacei
ATGAGTCCTTTAATCATTTCTTTTATCTTGGGATATTCTATAATTTCCTTTCGAGATCAAAGTATATTTTGAGTTCTATTTCATATATTAGCTATATATGATGTATATACTCTTAGTGTTGTGTTTGGAAGAAAAAAAAACTGTATAATGTTGCACAATCTTTTAGGTAGAAATTTCCTACATACTGACAGACCTTGCTTGGAAATCAACTACACCAAGACCAAAAAAAAAAAAAAAAAAAAAGAAAGGCATGAAAGATCGGATGAGATCTCAAGACGAACATTAAAAGTAGACTCTGTTTCTGATTCCCTTGATAATAATCATTTGCCATAGAAAAAGTATTCCTTAAACGTGACAAATACGTGCTAAATTGGGTAGAGATTATGGATGATTCTTTAGTCGAACAGAAATTGGTGATATGTATGTGTACTTTTGGAAAATTTAATTTACTGTAACACATTTCACATTTCTTACTCCATTGATGATTGGTAGTATATTGGTTAAATAGTGCTCTAATAATCTATAATTTAATATAAGCTTTGTCTTCCCTGTATTCTCTGTTCAACCTCTAGACATCTGAACAAAATTAATGATATCTCTGCATTAAATATCACCTGAAGAAGTTTGTAGAGAAGGTTTCTAAAACCCCAGACAATGTCAATATAATTGAGGTAATTCATTAATCAAACAAAAATGTCTGTACATCAGTACTAGTATAAATAATGAGATGAAATGTTTTAGACCTGTTTTTTTCCCCCCAGACTTGGCAGTTTTAGACATCAAAACAGTAGAATGAAGGATTTTTGCTCTATTTACAAAAATTCCTTTCTATTATCAGCTGAATGTCATTGGTGAAAATGTCAATAATAGGTTCATTACATTACATTAATTTTCATATTTTTATTTTTAAGTTTTAAAAATACAATTTGATCCTAATAACTATCCTACATATTAAGAAGAGAAGTTCAAAACCATAAGAAAATACTTCTGGTCTGAACAAGATAGAGTAGGCTCATTTATCCTGCTCTTTCCTGCTAAGTATTGAGTGGATGCACAAGTTCATAGCATTTGTTTTTGGCATGGCAATGTTGCATGGTTGAGTTTATCATTTGTCATTTGGAATAACAATGCTGTGCTTGTAAATATACCTTGCATTTTTAAGATTTGAAGAAAGTGTTATTTGTGGGCTAAAGAAGATGGAGTGTTAAGTGAAAAAAACACTTCTGATATACACTTCAGCTTGAGTTTAACAGAGAAGTAAAGGCAACAGAGGCAGCTTGTAACATTTGTGCTATGTACGGGGAGAATGCCATCGAAGAAGCACGGCAAGAAAATGGTTTTGTTGTTCCAAAGAGGATCACTTTTACCTGAGTGTTTCTCCACTTTTGGGAGAACCATAGGGTCACTTAAGTGCTTTAATCCATGAAGATCCTAATTAGTCAACCGGAGAATTGGTAAAAGTGATGAACTGTGAGCAGTCAACCATATGTGACTTTTGCATCCCACAGGCAAGCAACATATGCTACTACCTTTTGCATCAACCCAACACAACTATAAAGTCTAGAACCAACACAAGAGAAATCAATGCAAGAGGAGGTGAAGAAAAAGTCTGCAATGTGGGAAGAGGAGGTGAACTGGTCAAATCCCATAGCAAATGACAAATGATAAACTAACTCCCAACACTGCAGTGTTGCCATGCCAAAAACAAACCACATAGTGGTGGGTTGTTTTATGATGCCCTCATCCAAGATAAGGTGACTTAGACTGACAATTTAGCAACAGAAGGCACCCAGGTATGGCCGTTTCTCTTTTGATCTAGATAGGAGTGTTGCTCATACGACCAGGCAAGCTCAGCAGTATCTGCAAAAGGAATCTCTATGGAGCCTCACTGAAAATAAATCTCCTTCCATGCTAGTCCTGAAGGACTCCCCTCTCCCAAACAGAAACACTGGGCAACTGGGTAGCACTAGCAAGAGGAATGCCAGCACAATGAGCTCATAACTCAGGAAGCCTCCTTGTCTTCATGGAACCAAGACTCCCATTCCCTAGTCAGGGACACTAGGTAGTCAGAATTCAAAAGCTAGGGAAACCCAGCCAGAGTGAACAACTGGCCAAAAAGTATTATATGTTCCTCACAAATAAAGGAGATTCCATCACAGCAAGTGCCTCTTGGGAAGAATTTTCTGGTCCAACAAGGCCTCATACTCTTTTCCCCAAGCTAAAATCACAAGAAAACCAGATCTGAGGATATTTATTTTGCCCCCATCAGGCAGCAAAAGCAGTAACTAGTGGGTGCTTTAAATGTACTAGATAAACTAAGCAGACCAAAATAATACCAATATTCTGAAAAGCAAACTGTCAATGGGACTACAGCTCACAAAAGTTGACCAGTATATGCATGTTAAACATATATATATGATGATTGCCTGCTAAAACAAAAGATTTAAATGGGGCCAGAGCTTCCTAACATTAAGACAAAATGTTTAGGAGATATACAAAAAAATCACCTGTCATATTCATAACCAGGAAAATCATAACTTGAGTGAGAAGAGAAGATCAACTGATCTCAACACCAAGATAAATCAGGTCTGGAATTATCTGGCAAGAATTTTAAGGCAATCATTATTAAATTGCTTCTATAAATAGTTATAAATTATTTTAATGTAAATAAAAAATAAAAATACTCATCAAAATTGTTATAAAAAAAGAGCCAAATAGAAATCATGGTTCTGAAGAATACAACAGCAATTTTAAAAGCTTACAGGACAGGTTCAATAGGAGAGTAGAAAAAAAAAATCTAAAAATTGAATCAGTAAACTTTATAATAGATCAATCGAATTTACCCAATCTGAACTTCAGAAAAATATCTCACTAAAAAAGGAAAAAAAAAGTAAACAAAGCTTTAGGAATCAAATGGACATTACTCAAATATACACAGTTATGCATCACTTAACAACTGGGAGGCATTCTAAGAAATGCATTGAAAGATGATACTGTCATTGTGTGAACATCACATAGTGGACTTGCACAAAACTGCATGGTCTAGCCTACTACACACCTAGGTGATCTCATTCAGCCCATTGCTCTTTGGTTACAAACCTATAAAGTATGTTACTATACTCAATGCGCAGGCAATTGTAACACAATGGTAAGGATTTGTGTAACTTAAATATATCTAAACACAGAAAAGTTACAGTAAAAATACAGCACGATCTTATGGGACCACTCTCTTGCATGTGGTCCATAGTTTACTAACATATTGTTGTACAGCGCATGACTGTATCATTGATATATACCACCAGAGTCTCAGAGGGAGAATGATACTGGAATTGAAAATGTATTTTTAAAAAATCCCTACAAAATGTGGTGGAAAACATAAACCTATAGAACCAGGAGGCTGAGAAAACTATGAATAAACCCAAAGAAACCCATGCTATGTATGACACATCAGGGTTAATCGTCTAAAGACTTTAGACAGGATAATCTTGAAAGCAGTCAGCTACTAATGATCTTACCTCTAGGAGAGCACTGATTTGAATGACAGTGGATCTTCCTCAGAACATAGAGCCCAGAAGGAAGTGGCACAGTTTCCAAGTGCTAAACCTAAAGAACTATCGACCATGAATTTTATGTCCTTTGGGGAAAAAAGTTAAATAAGAACATTCTCTGATGAAGGAAAACCAGAACAATTTGCCACAGTTAGACCTCTCTTTAAGGAATAATTAAAAGTTTCTCATACAGAAAAGAAATGGTAAAGTAAGGTATCATGGGTTATCACAATGAAGAAAGAATGAAAAGAGAGAAAATATGACTGGAGCATTAGACTAGCCTTCTCATGTGTATTAGACAACATATTTAATAATGGAAATAAGAATTCTAACACTGTATGACATTGAAAACAATTTTATTAAAAGTAGGGAAGTAGCCGGGCTCGGTGGCTCAGCCTGTAATCCCGCGCTTGGGGAGGCTGAGGTGAGTGGATTGCCTGAGCCCGCGCGTTGGAGACCCGCCTGGGCAACTTGGCGAGACCTCATCCCTACAATAAATCAAAAAATCAACCGGGCGTGGTAGCGCGCGCCTGTAATTCCGGCTACTTGGAAGGCTGAGGTGGAAGGATCGCAGAGTCCAGTGGATCGAGGCTGCAGTGGCCGGGAGCGGCCACTGCACTCCAGTCTGGGTGACAGAGTGAGACTGCAACTCAAAAAAATAAAAAAAAAAAAGTAGGGAAGTAAAGGGATCTAAGCGGAAGTAAAGTTTCCATACTTGAAGTAGCAAAATGATAACAACATACTGTGACAAGTCTCATATATATACTGTGATACTCAGAGCAGCTACTAAAACATGTATTCAAAGACTAAAAAACACTATAAAGCATTAAGATGAAATCTTAAAAATTGCTCAAGTAAACAAGAAAAGAAATAAAAAAAAAGTAGATGAAGCTAACAGAAAACAGATGATGACAAACTTAAGCTTAAGCGTATTAATACTTTCCTTAAATGTAAATACCCCAAGTATACAAAATGAAAGACTAACACTGAGAGAGTACTTAAAAATACATGTCCCGACCATCTGCTCTCAAAAATAAATGTGCCCATAGAGAGGTTTAAAGTAAATAGATGGAAAATATATACCATGTAAACATTAATTTTAAAAAACAGCATGAGTCACATGGTAGCATCGGTTCAAGTAGACTTCAATCCACAAGAGCAATGGTTCAATCCATAATTGAATAATTCTAAATGCATACATAACAAATCACAGAGGTCCAGAATACTTAAGACAAAACTGACATAGCTGAAGGGAGAATAGACAAATCTACAATTCTAATTGGGGATTTCAGCACCTTGCTTTTGGCAACTTATAGTATTACCATATGAAAAATCAGTAAAAACATAGAAGGCAAAACTAGCACAAGCAATCAAGAGAGATATCTAGTTGACATATATATTGAGAATGTCACTAAACAAAAGCGGAAACAATATCCTGTGTAATGAAATGAACCTCAACAAATTTAAAATACTTGTAATTATACAGAATGTTTTGTGACTATAATAAAATCAAGCTGTAAATCTGTAACAGAAAACCAATGAGTGTATTTTTAAGCATTTGAAAATTAAATGACATACTTGTAAATAATTCACGGGTAAAAAGATGAAAATTTGAAAGAAAATAAGAATTTCAAATGGAATGAAAGTAAAAACACAACAAACCAAAATATGTGAGATGCAGTTTACATAGTGCCAAGCGGGAAATTGATAGCACTAAAAGTTTACATTTAAAAGGATGGAAGTTCTCAAATCAATAATCAAGTTTCTGTCTTGATAAACAAGAAAAACGATAATAAAGTCCAGAGTAAGCCAAAGAAGAAATTAATATTTGAGGAGGAATTAATGAAATAGTAAATAGGAAAAAGTCAGTCTTAATTAATGAGATGCTTCTTTGAAAAAAAAAATTTTTTATTCTAAAGATGTGGGATACAATTCAGGGTTACGCATACAAATATTGATTATGCAGGTATCCTTGTTGATGAGGTGCCCCCCCCACCGGCAGATGCCCACTACTTCCAATCCTTGAAAAATAGTTTTAAAAGTGGTAAGCCTCCTGCACAACTGACAATACATTTAAAAAGAAAATGTTCACAAAACATCAATATAATTAAGAAATAAGGATTACCACTATTGAGTTGAAGCCATAAAAAGGTAATAATGGAATATAGTAAATGGGTTTATACTTATGACTTTTTTTTTTAAAAAAAAAGAG
Source organism: Tarsius wallacei (assembly GCA_963574415.1). Classification (NCBI taxonomy): domain Eukaryota; kingdom Metazoa; phylum Chordata; class Mammalia; order Primates; family Tarsiidae; genus Tarsius; species Tarsius wallacei. Next base: position 5,761 of record CAUYQG010085766.1, read on the forward strand.
GAAATGGCACAATTCATTGGAAACAAGACTGCTAAAATTCAACCAAGATTAAATAGACAACATAAAATGCTGTAGGACTCTAATAATTAAAGTAATTAATAATTAAGCAGCTCCAAAACAAACCAACAAACAAAAAAATCACCTCTAATCCCAAGTGTTCTACAAAACATTTAAATAAGAATAAAAACTAACACCTATTTTACACAATAAAAAAGGGGAAAAAATAAATCTAAACATATTCTATGAGGCCAGTATCACCCTGATACCAAAAACCAAAGACATAAGAAAACTACAGACTAGTTATCACCTTTGAATAAATTGCAGAACTCAGCAAAATACTAACACACAGAGTCCATCAATAGAAAAGTGTGGTTAAATATTATTGTCAAAGAGGCATTTATAACATTCCATGCAAGATTGATTTCACAACCAAATATCAAACAATGTGATACAACATATTAATAGAATGGGGGGCATATGATTATCTCAATAGATGCAGAAAAAGCGTTTATCAAAATACAGCATACTTTCTTAATAAAAACACTCAACAAACTAGGAAGAAAAGAGAATTTCCTCAACCTGAAAAAGACCATCCATGCAAAGATTACAACATACATTATACTTTGTGTTGAAAAACTGAATGTTCCCCCCAAGGTCAGGAACAGTAAAAAAGAGTTCTACTCTTGCTACTTCAATTTAACTTTGTACTAGAATTTCTAGTCAGTAATTAATCAAGAAAAACAAATAAAAGTTATCCAGATTAGAAAAGAAAAGACAAACCTATCTACTTGGGGATAACTTACCTTATGCATAGAAAACCCTAAGGAATCCACAAAAAAGCTATTAGAACTAATAAAGTTAAATAAATAGAAGCATATAAAGTCTACATAAAAGATATCAATTGTATTTTTATACACAGACAATGAACATTATGGAAATATAATTAAGAAAACAATTTCATTTATAATAGTATTAAACATGAAATATTTTGGTACAAATGTAATAAAAGCTGCAAGAATTGGATACCGAACACTATAATATGTTAAAGAAATATTTAAAAGAAATAGATGGAAAGACATTGGATAACTTACACAAATTTCCTTTTTTTATGTTATGGTTATTTTGTTTATCCACTTGGGCTAAACTTGATTCAGGAAAATAAGGACAAGTTGAGTATGAAAACTCATTGAACCCACTGTTTAGCAGATGTGGGTCACAATATCATTCATCACCTATCTCACAAAAGCCTTACTCCAGTTGTGGGTCCACTATATCATCACAGGTTTTCTGGTTTCAGGGTCATCTCAGGTCCCATATTCAACAGTCATGGAAAGGTCTGAGTGTTCTCCTGGTCCAGTGAGAAGGTACTAAGGTAAAGGCCCAGAGGTCATTCAGACAAAGGCTGTTTATCTGGCTCACTTATGGTAGTACTGAAGGTGATTCCTCATAACTACCCTCTCTTTCGATCTATGTGCTCTCAGTTTGAAAGTTTATTTTATTCCAGAAACTGAATTAAAAAATTACAATTTTCTTTTATGGTGCTGATGTCAGCTTTCTGCTCACAAGCTGTTGATATTTTTTGGATATCTAAGTCAATCAGACGCCTAATCTGTTGTCTGTTTGTCTCACCCCCGGTAACACCAGCATCTCAGCAGATCTCCCTGGGTCAAAGCATCCCACCTGAGTTGCCACTGTTGCTCATCATTCTATCAGTTATATGTACCTTGTTTTTGACAGTCATGTGCTCCTACTTGGCCTCTGCTGTTTTGAAAACTTATCTGTCCTGTTAGTAACCAGGAAGCCCAGTTTCTAGGCAACATTTCCTAAGATAGACTGAGAGCCACTTCTGAACTCAAGAAGGCAGTGCGTTCTTTAGTGACTGGATGTGCAGGCCAGCAAACTTTCTGTAAAGAGCCACTTAGCAAATAATATATTAGGAATTGCAGGCCACAAACAGCCAAGTGTTTTTCTTTGTGTATTGTTGCAACCCTTTACAAACTTAAAAAATGTTCTTAACTTACATGCATACAAAAATAGGTAAACCTCTGGATTTGGCTCCAGGCCTCCAGGTCATACATGCTGACCTCTTCCTTAGAGATATGAATGTGTCCTTGAGAAACTGCATCAGGAAATGCATTTTCTGGTACTGCATAATACATTGTTGCTAACATTCAAACCACCCTCAGCCTTCCAATTTCTACCTTAATACTGTGCCAAGTAAGTTCTAGGATTCACACTTCATTTACGCAGGCATTATGAATTGCAAACTTTGAAGAGCCATCACAGCAGTGTACTAGGACAGACTATAGGTGTGACTTAACAGGGCATTAAGCCATAAATTGTTACAGATTTTGCCCATGCAAACAAACCACTCTTATGCTACAATCTATACCTTGGTCCAAAACCTTCCACTTAGACTCTCATCTGTGTTTGCCTGGTTTCTGCTAGTGTATATTACCCTGGTTTTTCAATTGTCTTATTTCATAATCAAGATAGTTCTTTGGGACAAAGTTTATATTTTTTCCCCTTGGGCTAAGTTGATCCATTTATTGATCTAGCATAAAAAGACAGGGGTAGGTTTTGGGAAGAATTACCAGTCAAGGTAAAATTAATATCCTCTGGTAAAGGTCCTTGTGGCCCAAAGCACTGAGGAGAATTTGAGTGCTCAAGGTTGTCAAGCACATCCACCCAAATGTTCTCATCCTGTCCTCAGTGAGCCACTCCTCTGTTTAGTGCCATGAGTTCTGTGTTGGAAAACATACATTCAATTTCTCTTCTACCTCATTTGTAATGAAATCACAGGTCTGATTTCCTGCATAGGCTTCCCTCCAGAAGCAGAAGACAGTGATTTCTTTAAATGCTTCAGTGGAGGGTTTGCAACTTTTACAGCAGGCTCTGATTAATAGTTGGATGACCAGAGTCTGTTGTTTTCTTACTTCTAGGCTTCTAAGGCATTTAACAAAGCCAGCTATCTTTATATTCTTTACAATTTGAAGCATTAAAATGCTTCCACAGCCAGGACTACTGAGAAGGCCAGTGCATTTGCTTTAACCTGTATTTCATATCAGACCACTTCAGGCAATTACCTTAATTAGTGTGGTGATACGACACGCTGGGGATTATCATTGCTGCACGTAGGATTAACACTGGGTTCTTTGTTACCTTGGGGCACAGAAGTGATCCTTTCATAGTACTTTCCCAAGATTCTCCATTCCTAGACCACTTCCACTATCAAATATCTTAAATTAGATTCCCAAAAAGCAACTAAAGACAAAGGTCTGGATGAAGTTGAATTTTCCAAGAACTTGAGGTGAGAGCCTGGAGAACAAGAAGGGAAGTTGTGAAGAAAGGGAAGTCATGAAGAAAGGAAAGGGAGCACTGTTGAGACTGCTGCAATAGACAACAGAGCTAAGTTACAACAGAGTATGTTAAGGAACATGAATAACTTTTGCTTAGAATTGTCCATCAGAAGCACGGAAGCTTGGGGTATACATCCAAGCACTCTTGTCTCCCGTTGGAGGATAGCTTCACCAAGGGCTGACAATGCCTTGGTTACAAGCACACTGAATGGATGACAATAGTTTAGAGAAGTCCTGAAATAGAAAGTGGAAATGTGCCCTGGATAGGCCTATGAGAGGCCCAGAAAGCAAGATTCTGAGCTTGTTTAGAACTGACCATGCAACTATGACTGACAAGAGGCAGTCTGAGAGTAAGAGGGATAGGGTACAACAAATTCCACCACCAAATCCTATTCTTATACAAATAGAAGTTACTGATGGATAAAGAATAAATCAAAGACCTGTACTTTCTCAGCACTGGTCTTGCTCCCGCAGTGGTCCAAGGTACAACAACAGCATCTGGCTTCTCTGTACATTTTGGTGAGAGAGATAAGGTATTTATTCATTTTTTTCTATGCTTTAATTTACTAAAGTTTAATATACATTTTTTGAATACTTGCTAATGGCTTATATTGAATGATGAGGATTCAGAGATTAATTTTCAGATTTGTTATTTTAAATTCTCATGTGTGTACGTGTGTGTGTGTGTGTGTGTGTGTGTGTGTGTGTGTGTGTGTGTGTTTATATATGAGAGGGACCAAAACAAAACCCTGGATTTTATTTATTAAAAATGTGTATTTATTCTTACATGTCTAACCTTCAGTCACCTTCAAAGTACTCTCCATCTGATGCAATACACTTATTGAGATGCTTTTTCCACTGCTCAAAACAGCTTTTGAACTCATCAATTTTGATGCCTTTTAGTACTTCTGCCATTTTTTGTTTCACCTTTTCCACATCTCAAAATGTTTCCCTTTGAGAACTTTTTTTGGGGGAACAACAACAAAAAAACAATACTCAGGGTGATATTGGGTGAATTGGGGGGGTGGAGCAGGGGTCATGTCATTTTTGGTCAAAAGCTACTGAACACTCAGCATGGTGTAGGCAAGTGCACTCATAACTCACCCATCGTGAAATGGGCAAATGCATTGAAAGAATCTCCGGAAAAACTTCACTGAAGTGGGACGCAGCATTTCACAACCATGCTAGTTGGTACATTGGTACATTGATGCCATTGGGTTCTTACAACACCCACCTAGTGGGGGAAACCTGTACTACAAAGGACTCACCTTCCAAAAATAATTCATTGTTTTTGGGAAAGGGTCCCTGGTGTATAGAATATATATATATATAAACTGGAATATATATATTACTGGAGGAAATAATATATATCACTGGAAAAAATAATATATATATATATTACTGGAAAAAATAATATATACTACTGGAAAAAAGAAAATCATGCCTTTGAGGTACATTTTATGACATCAACATGCAATAACAGCAAGAATTCATAACTAAAATTTTCCTAGAGTCTTTGAAGATTTTGAGAAAGGTAATGAGTAGATAATAAACTTCAAAAAGGTCAATGAAATTCAAGAAAAGTTTCTTTAAAGGTAAGGTAGATGAAAGACCACATTTAACTTTTATTTTATGGATGATAGGCTAAAACTCAGTAGTATGAGCAGTGCTGACATATTTTTAAGATCACGAAAGGCCATTTTACCAGGCAGAGTAGTCAACAAGTTTTGACTATTTGATCACTCAAAAAGGGCAAATGTACATGAGCTCTTTTAGGGCAGGTGAACCAGAAAAAATTGACAGTTATTGTTACATCTCTAGATTTTATTTCAAGTAGTGTATACATTCCTTGAAGGATTGTTACTTGGGCTTTTCATTTAACCACACATATATATCTAAAACACAACTCAATAAATATTGTTAGTACTATATTTACAAATCCAAAGCTATGTTTTTGTTTCATGCAAAGTAGCTATGTGTTTATGTTTTCCAACAGTTGTTATTTTTTCATTTAATTGTCAGTCTCTACTTCTTACTTTATGAGGTGTATGCATGATTGTTTTTAGGCAAAAAACAGTCAGAAACAGACTTATAATACTGACAACGACTCCTATTTATAGAGGTCCTCACATGCAAGGTAAGAGTGAAAATAACTTGAAATGTTGTCAGATATCCTTCAAAACAAATGATTTGTGCATAAAAAACGGATCCTTATAAAATTGATGGTTTTGTGGAGAACGATTCTAAGTTCTTAATTCTGGGAAAGTGGTGAAATCTTAGCTCATAGAACTGTTTTATGTGACCAACCGGTTGGACTAATAGAGTTGGCATACACCTATATGCGTTTTTATATCCCAAGATATTTTTCTTGCTTATAATTAAACATGAAATTATGTTTAATCTCATTAGTATTAAAGAATTATAAATTAAATCCACAATGTGATTCTACTACCACCCACAAGAATAACTAAAATTTTAAATAGTAAGTGTAGGAAAAAACATAAAAATAAAAAAAATAAGAATTAACCCTAGCACTCTCATCTGATGTTATTGAGAGTATAAGTTAGCACAATTTGTTTGGAAACTGACATATGTTCCAAATGTGAATATGTATATATCAGGTTAACAATTCAAACCCTAGAACTATAGCTGGCTAAAACTAACACATAGGTGTTTAAGAATAATCCTAGAAGCAGTTTTTGAGAGTGACTAACTGGGACTCTCCAAGTTTTCATCAGTCGTTAAAGGAACATGTAAGTGTCAATATGTTCCACAACTGAAGAGTACATACCATCTAAAATTAATAAACTACTACTATTGCTATAGCATGGAGGGATCTCACAAATAGAATATTGAGTGAAAAAGTTAGATACAAAGGAATGCATGTTGTAAGAATCCATTTATACACTGGAGACAGGAGTTGTGTGTGGTACAAAAAACAGCAATCATGTGTCCAACAATATGAATTAAGACTTAATAGTATGCCAGACACCATTCTAGACTCTAAACAAAAGTCCCTGCCCTGACATATTCTTCTCTAAACAGTTTTTATTTCTCAAGGAGGAGACACACAATAGGCATCAAAATATTTAGAATGCTAAGTGCTGTGAAGGAGAAGTATATCATTCTGTGCAGTATAGAGAGGAGACACACCTTCAGTTTGTGTATCAGGGGAAGATTTCTTAGTGAAAGCAAACATAGCCAGACTTTGGAGAATGAAGGAGAACCAACCGATGAAAAAGAGAACGAACATTTCTGAACTATTTTAAGCATGCTGCACAAGGGAGGACCTTACAGAAGGCCTTCTTGAATGACTGTGTAATGGGAATAGGGCAGGATGGCTCTGGAGAGCCAGAGAGCTGAGATCAGGCAGAGCCCATTGGCCACATGAAGTATTTTGTTGTTTCTCCAAAGATCAATAGAAAGGCACTAAGAAACGTGAACAAGTAAGTGACAAATAAGATGTGCATGTGCATTTTCATAGATTACCTTTGCTACAAAAAGGATAATGGATTAAAATTAGAGTGAAGGTCTGCAAACTTTTTTTTTTTTATAAAGGACCAGCTGATAAGTCTTTAGGTTTTGTGGGTGACCAGGTCTCTGTTACATGTACCAACTGTGCTTCTGAAGTGAGAAGGGGCCACAACAAATTTGTAGATGAAGGGGTGCAAATATTTCAGTTAAACTATTTGGAATAACAGGTGTTTGAGACTAGCCCTGAAAACTGTGGTTTGCCAAACTCTAGATTAAAGGGAGACAGAAGTCTCTGAGGACATTTGTCAAGCTAAGGTAGAGGCCCTGTATAGAAACAAAGGTGACCTGGTCTAGGGTGTTGATGGTGGTTGATCATTAAAATGAGGAAAACATAACTCATATAATGGCTGAGCTACCATGCCCACCACTCTGTGTATACAATGTCTCAAATTCTTACTTTACTCCCTGTGAAAAATCTAGTGTACTCTCCATGATCTGGAAAGTTCTGCGAAACTCACCTTCATGTGGTCACTTTTGGCTCAGTTTATGGATAATCATACCTTTGTAATCAATGAGGTGTTTTTCCTCAGGTAACTAATGTTTACCTCACCTTCATTCAGCAATTTTTCACCACAAATGTCTACTTACAAATGATTTTTGCATGTGCAGCAAATATCACAGGAATTTATGGAAATAGCGGGATTTGTTACAAAAACAATTTTAAATTACTCTCCATCATTTTCTTAATGTGTCCACAGCAACACTGTGCTATGCACAGCATATATGCTCCTTCTTGAATCTATTAGTTCATTAATAAACCCTTAAAAGTAATTTTAGCAAAGTTGAATTGCTCGTGTCAACTAAACTTGGATTTTCCATATCCCTCTAAACTTCAGAACTTCATTTAAAAGTTCTGTACATTTAAAATGATGGGTATGTTAATTAGCTTGATTAATCATTCCACATTATACATGTATACATCACTTTAGGCCCCATAAATATACACAATTATAATTTGTCCATTTACAATAACATATCAAAATGAAATCTGTAAAAAAAAATTTTTAAAGCTCTATTGTAGGCAAGAGACTAGCTTTAGCCCAATTTACTCCTCTATGACTACTTTCTGGATATTTTTGTAGGATTTTTGTTTTGTTATCTTTATTTCTTTGTTTTTAAGTCAAGATTAAGAAAGCCATGTGCTAGGCATTTTGGCTTATAGGGAAAAAACAAAAAATCAAAAGAAGTATAATTAAGGTTTTGAGGTCTCAAGCAATAAGCAAGAGTAGACAGACATAAAATCAAGGACTTATGAAAAGGGAGTGGGTGTCTGAAGAGTGAGTCTTGAAAATGCATAGAAACCAACAGTACTTTGCAGGTAAGGACATAGCAACCTCTGCAAGGGTCTTGTAGGAATGTTCCACTCAGGGTTTTGCATCTGACACCAGGGGAGCTTAACCATCTCTTTAGTCTTCATATTTGTATGTTCATGACCCAAGACTTTAGAAGGACGTAATTGAACAGTTGGGCTTTGATTGTGAGCATTCTTCCTGGCTGTGTCGGTCCAGACAGAGGAAATAATTCTATTTTACATTTTGTTATGCATTTGCGAATAACATTAAAGCTTATCAAGCTCATACATGATGGGAGTAGAGAGTAGATATTTCAGTCAGGTGCCGAAGAGAAGGCGAAAAAGATGCTAGGAAAAAAATGTCTGAAGGAAGAAAGAAAAAACAAAAACAAAATCATGCAGTCAATAAATGTTCTGACCAAAGTTTAATTAAATCATCAAGAGTAATTGGTTTTAGTGAAGCCCCAGTTTTGTTTAAGAGATTACAAACACCTGACTTCTAGTAGGTATTTCAGACTCAGAAGTCATACATATGAGGCATTTAATAAGTCTAATGACTAAGTCTTGTGTTTTCTGTAGTAAGAATACACAAAACAGAAACTGGTCCAGCTATTGTTGTATAGAAGAGCTTCTTAGAAGGTCTGATTTATTGGATACACAATGATTTATTGGTTATAGAATGGCTGGTAATTAGTGTTTCAATTGTCTTAAATGCCTTATTTTAAATTTCTAAAGGACATGTTAAAGTGCAGTAATTGGAGCTCAATTAAAAAAAAAACTCTGTGGTTGTTTTGGTCTTTATTTTTAGAAGTGTGGGAATAAATAGAAAGACCATCCAAAGAAGAACAACTCAAAGCTTAATGTAGCAAAGGATTCAGCCACCATCACTTCCACAAGAGAAGAGATTCCAAGTAAAGAAGGGGAGTGTGAAATTTCACAGTGAGAAGGGAGATTTTCAGCCTTTATAGATTTTATAGAATTGAACGTCTCTGTGTCATAGACAAGTTTCAGAATACTATTCCTGAAGTTCTGAGTTGTTAGTTTAAGGCAAACCGCTCGAGATATCGTGATCACAAAAGAAGTAGTGTCCAAAGTGGTTCATAGAATTGTTCACAACACCAGGTCAGAACCAAGGTCTTACATTGTCTGGGTTGCATATTTGAATTTTATTTTCCTTCCAGATACAAGTAATTGGCTCATTACCATATGAAGGACATTGAATTCAAATCTACATTCGTTTATTTACAAATTTCTACTCAAAAAAAGTCAAGCTTTTAAAGTGTGTTTTATTCAGAAGCCTTTCTGAAAACTAAGGCCTATAGACAAGCCACAGTCCCTCAGAGTGGTTCTGTTAGATGCTCCAATGCACTATTGCAGTTCACAGTTTATATCTAGGTGGTAAAGATTCAGTACATACAAAATTATACCAAAGTTTAGGTGCAACATTACCTCTGGTTATAGATGACTAAAGTGCATTTGGTTATGGATTGTGCAAGGATACTCTCAAGCCCTGTCAGAGGTTATCGTATGTGTAGGAAAAGGCAAGGCTAGGGTCATTTATCTTTCAAGGAATGTAGTGACTCAAGCAAGAGATGTGGGAGCCCTGTGCTCTATTCTGTTTTTTCTTCAGTCAGGCTTGTGAATTTATACTGGCAAAGAGAGATGAGCAAAAGTGACTTCTGATTTACTTCTATTTTAATTTCAAGTTTAAAACTCTCAAATTTAGAGTCTGATCCACAAATTGTAACAATTTGTTATTTTTCTGGGAAAGAGGCTGTCCACATTCCTTGGCAATTGGCCCTCTTCCTCCTGTTTCAAAGGAAGAAGTACCACATCTGTAAGACCCTCATCCCCAGTTATGACACCCTCTGAACATTTAGGTCACTTTCTGGGAAAGTCCAATCAGATTTTGTTACCTAGTATTTAGCTTCCTAAGTTCTGGGCCATATGTGTATACATTGGCTTAATAGTCACTGGCTATTAAGTCAGGTCAAATAACAAGCTTATAGGATCCATGCTTTTTTTTTTTTTTTTTTTTGAGTTGAAATCTCACTCTGTCGACCAGACTGGAGTGCAGTGGCATGCTCCCAGCCACCGCAGCCTTGACCTGCTGGGCTCCGGCGATCCTTCTGCCTCAGCCTTCCAAGTAGCTGGAACTACAGGTGCGTGCTACCACACCTGGCTAATTTTTTGATTTATTGTAGAGATGAGGTCTCGCTAAGTTGCCCAGGCGGGTCTTGAACCCTTGGGCTTAGGCAATCCACTCACCTCAGCCTTCCAAAGCGTGGGATTACAGGCTGAGCCACCAAGCCCGGCAGATCTATGCATTTTTTACATACATGTAATTCTCCTTCTGACAAACAACATTTTTACATAGCACAATGCAAAATGGAAGCACACAAGAGAATAAAGGGATGGAAAAAATGGACTTTTTCCACTGTGGATGTCCGACAAAGGGATACCAATAACAAAATCTAGGAACTGACTGATAATAAATAGTTGAGGAACTCAATGCAAAGGGAACAGAGTTAGACTTGCTGTTGACTTGCTTCTCTAACAGGGCTCGCCCAGCAGCATGGCACAGGGTTCTTCAAGGGTACTGTATGTCTGTTTGAAGGTTGGGGTCTATGGTGATGAGAAGGGCAAACCTTATCTTGGCCGAGATTTGGAGAAGACTGTAAAATAAACAGAGGCTATCCAAATAAAAACAAACAAGTCTTATTTAGAGTTTGCTATTATAAGGGAGTCAGCCACCATCACAAGACTCACTGGCAGGCAGGAGATTGGGAATATCTTACAAAGAAAGGAAGTCATAAGATATCTTTTGATTGGAAGTTGCTGTCATGGTGAAGCTGAGGTGGGCTACCTAGCAGAAGGGTATCTTCTCTGATTATTTTCAGGTTCATATTGGCTTTCTAGTGTGGCTTTTAGTTGTAAATTGGGATATAATGTAGGGAGGCTGGAAGTCATTTACTAAGTCTTAACAGTTTGGGAAATAAAGCTGCAATTGCCATAGCCTAATAATTGAGATTTTTGCCAATTTATGGTCACTGTCCATGATCCATAGACCCTTGGCAGCTGGCAAGCAGGCACACTAAGTAGGGATGTAAAAAGAGTCGACCTTCATTCACTTTTCACATTTGTACATGGCAGCACTTCTTTCTGCAATTCCTCTAAAATAAAGTATTGCTTTAGGTTTGTCATCTTGCTGGAATCTGAACAGTTCCAGGGGCTTCCACTTGACCCTTTTTAACTGTTCTCTCTCATCCTGACATCCTTTATCCCCTCTGAAATCAGAAAACCCATTTGTGTTACATAATCTCTTCCCATCTTATTAAGCCCACAGAGGCAACAATTACAAAATTACTTATAGATTCTAATATACTCCTTTATCATTACATTTCAGAAAAAATGGATATAGTTATGGAAAATATAACTGAGCCCCTTTATCCAGTGCCACAAAACCAAACACTGACATTGGGATTGCAGCCAGAGAAAGTGAGCACTTATTTCAGGGTGCTAAGCCAGGAGAATTGGGTAGCTCATGCTCAAGACCCAAACTGCCCCATGGCTTACAGGTAAGGGTTTTTAAAGACAGGGAAGCAGAGGTGACAGGAAAAGTCATAAATCAATACATGGACACTATACATTGGTTTGAGCTAAAAGGATGTGGCATCTTAAACCAGGAACCCATAGGTCATAGATGAATTCAAGGATTTTCTG
>CAUYQG010085767.1:0-10880 GCA_963574415.1 Tarsius wallacei
TGAGCCCGCGGGTTTGAGACCCGCCTGGGCAAGCAAGACCTCATCTCTACAATAAATCAAAAAATTAGCCGGGCGTGGTAGCGCGCGCCTGTAGTTCCAGCTACTTGGAAGGCTGAGGCAGAAGGATCGCCGGAGCCCAGCGGGTCGAGGCTGCGGTGGCCGGGAACGGCCGCTGCACTCCAGTCTGGGTGACAGAGTGAGACTCCAACTCAAAAAAAAAAAAAAAGCTGTTGAAAGAACGAGCCAGAAAAAAGAAGAGAAACAGATTCTCTTGTACCGTGAAATGCTAACGCTCTAAGAAAGAGATGCTAAGTCAAACAATGGTGGAGAACAGCAAGTTACAGATCTGATTCCTGTACAGAGTGAAGAAGAGCTGTCATTCACATTAGAGAAGTCTGGTGAGAAGGATGTAGGAAGTAGGAGGCTTATTTTTTTTTAATTATTAAGTCATCTTAAGTATACAAAACACTTTCTTTATAGAAGCTTGATACCCTTCCAGCCCCAACTTCAGACTTCTTAAATGAATGAATGAGAGAAAGTGACAGGGCAAGAACGCACTCTTGCTCCCAAAGGAGACAAAGCACCTCAGGAAGAGCCAGTGGGGCAACAACTACAGGAGAGGAAAATGCAGATGAAATGAAGAAATAAAGGCCATCAGATTTTCAGGGAAACCTCCCTGGCCAAGGAAGAAGGGGCTGAGAGTTTGGGAGCCCAGATTTCCTGTGCCCTCACAATTGGGGGCAGTGGCCTAAAGAGGGCACAGGTGGCCATCTGTACCTGATCATATGCATACAGGGTTTGAAAGGCCTTCTCTTCGATGAGCTTTTTCACTTTTTCCACATCCAGCTCTTCTATCCTGTAGTTGAGGTCCCCCAGCCACAAGATCACACTGTGAGGACAGAGCACAAAGGTAACATGGTTTAGGAGGGACTTTAACCCATCCTATCCAGGGTGCTTCTGACAGAAGGTCCCTGAGGCTCAGCCTCTTGGGAAATGGGTGGGGAAGTGACTCAGTTGCTCAAGAAATTTCTTCTCGTGCCATCCCATTTAATACCCTAACATGTTTACTCAATTATCTTGGTCCAAGTTCATCATAAACAGCCTTGAGTTCTCCTTGACTATTTTTTTTTTTATCTTTGTATGGTTAGAAAGATAGTCTAATAAGATACAAAAGTAAAACAATAATTTATCCCATTCCTGGGAGGCAGAAAAGATCAAGAATCATGAGGCATGCCAATCAACCAGGGACCCCAAGCCATGACACTGCCTTTGCTTCTGTGTAAACTGTAGCCCACAAAACATACTCTCAGTCTTAATTCCTAGAGCAGAGTTTCTCTGAACAAAGCCCAACCTTCATAGAGGAGGCTGGATTTCACCACAATCATTGGCTGGCTCCTTTTGTACTCCTGAGCAGAGCGTGACAGGTGTTTCACTACATCTGCTGCTTTGAGAAAATGCTAACTGAAGGTCCCTGATGACATCACACATCTCATGAAATTCCAAATGCTCTGTCTGTAGCAACAACCATGTCATTAAAGAATCTTCACAGTAGTATACATGCTCCAAATAAATGCATCTACAAGCTAAATGTAGATAAACTGACACCTAAGCTGTAACTTCACAAACCGGGATGCTGCACAATGATAAAGAGCTCAGCTGTAGGACACACCCTGCTAAGTGTCCTGGAGAAGAAAAGCCATCCTGTCAGTTTCTAGAACACCAAAAGCTCCAGACAGTTACACTGCAGCAGGCAGAACAAGAGGCATGACTGTTTACTCCCTGGCAGACACCATGGCCCCAGTGGCTTCTTCCTCTCTATAAAAGAGGCAGAGTAAGCTTCAACTATTATCATAAAGTCTAAAAATCTAAGACTTTGGCTATAGACAAAAAGTTTTAAAGATAAATGAAATAGAATAAACAAAAATTAGCATAAGATGCTCTGAGCAGCTGCAACTATAGCTTTGTAAAGTTGAATCAAGAGGAAACAAAGACCAAATGAAGGCAAACAAATATAAGCCAACTCTCAATTACACATGCTCTGGAAAGAACAGACATATAAAATCTAAAACATACTTCTAAAAACTGAGTTTAAGGGTCAGGCGCAGTGGTTCACACCTGTAATTCTAGCACTTTGGGAGGCCAAGGCAGGAGGATTGCTTGAGCCCAAGAGTTCGAGTCCAGCCTGGATAACATAGTGAAACCTTATCTCTACAAAAAAATTAAAGATTAGCCAGGTATGATGGTATGCGCCTATAGTCCCAGCCACTCAGGAGGCAGAGGCAGTAGGATCTACTGAGCCTAGGAGATCAAGGCTGCAGTAAGTTGTGATCATGTCACTGCACTCCAGCCTGGACAACAGAGTGAGACTCTGAGAGACATACACACACACACACACACACACACACACACACACACACACACAAAACAAAAATCTGGATTTAAAATGCTTGCTCTTTGTTTGTTTTCCTCGTAATGTTGGATTGAGGGAGACCCATATTAAAATATATTGTAAGCAAGATTTAGACTACAATATAGCTGTTAAGTGTGTGTTGTCATTCCCCCTGCTCAAAATAAAGGTGTTGCTTAACTATACCTGTCTGTAATAGTTCTGTAGCAGTCAGGGACGCTTGGTCTCATACATGTTGATAAAATTAAACATTGAAAAAACAAAATAAAATACATCTTATGCTCTTTCAGGGACAGTGATGTATGAAAAAGATTCTAGAAGTCTGCCGATGGTAAGCTAAGAAGCTAAAAACGTCTAAGAGACATCATCCATGTGTAGCCAAGAACAAGCAGATCCTACCATTCCAACAGGGAATGCCACTCCCAGCCACCTCCCCAGCAAAGACAGAGCCCACAATTCTATACAGCCACACAGGGAATTGCATGGGGTGGAAGCCCAGACTCACTCGTGCTTGTTGATGGTGAGAGGGGGAAGGCTTGGGTCAACCTGACAAAACTGCATTCGGGAACAAATGTCCTTATAGTCCTGGTTTCTCCTCTCATACTCTTCTGTGTGGGCTGCCAAGTGAGAGTTCACCACACAGACGCTGGTGTTGTGGAACTGGAACCTGATTGCCACACCTCCTTTGTTACCCTATGGAAAGAATCCCCCCAAACATACAATTCACAACTTAGTTGTATCAGTCATTTAAACCCACAGACTTTCAAAGTTTTTAATCTTAGTTTTCATATAATTCTGTGAGGTTATTATCTATATTTTACAGATAGGGACACAAATCCAAGAAGGCAGAATGAGGGCTAGTCAGTGGCAATGCTGAATCCAGAAGCTAGCTCTTTCAATCCAGTGTTCTGTTCACTAAACCACAGCCAAACCGTAGGTTCTCCCTTTTCCACACAAAGCTAAGCTCTTGCAGGAGAACCTAAAAGCAGAACTTTAATAGCCTCGAGAAGGAGAGGAAATTGCAAACTTACTATTAGCAGTCTCTGTTTTTCTGGGTAACCCAACATAGTTTCTGCAACATATTTCATGGGTTAAAATGGGAGGATCAGCTTGAGGCTCTAGTGTCAAGTGAATATGAGGATGGGTGCTAGTTAGGCAAGTCAGTCTCAATTCACTAAACTATTATTTCTAAATAGTCTACTCAAACCAGCTCTGTTTGAGGGCACAATTCATCTTGCAATACTGGCACTCTTAAACTGAGACACTGCATCATGAGAAGCTGGGTCTAAACATTAGGGTTCGGCCGGGCACAGTGGTTCAAGCCTATAATCCCAGCACTTTGGAAGACTGAGGTGAGAGGACTGCTGGAGGTTGCGGGTTCGAGACCAGACTGGGCAACATGGTGAGACTCCGTCTCTACAATAAATCAAAAAATTAGCTGGGTGTGGTAACATGTGCCTGTAGTTCCAGCTACTTGAAAGGCTGAGATGGAAGGATTGCCTGAGCCCAGCAGGTCAAGGCTGCGGTGGCCAGGAGCATGCACTGCACTCCAGCCTGGGGGACAGAGTGAGACTCCAACTCAAAAAAAAAAACAAAAAACCTTAGGGTGTCAAGGACCTCAATGTGCCAGACATACCAACCAAGGACTCACCATCCTCCCCATGATTCCTGTCCCCACAGTCTCAGCTTCCACTTCTGAGATATATGCTGCATGCTCCTGTTTGACATATAATAGCAGCATAATCCCAACCAGTCGGATGAGCTTCACCTGGAAAATAGAGACAAATATTCAAGTCATGGCATTAAACAGAAGTTGCAAACAGGAATAAGGAAATAAATATCCCAAAGAAAAAGTGGTCTGGAAGCTAGCTAAGAGCATTAATGTTATCTCGTTCTTCACACTAGAACACAGGGTAGTCACCTGCCAACTCACTGAGCATGCTACATGATAATCCACAAGCCTACAAGTGCCAAGACCCTGCATCTTTCCTACCCAGAGGCACCTCTTCTGAAGGAGCTAGAATTGAAACTAGCACGGTAATTAGGACTGCTTAAGATAAAGGTCATGGAAAGGGTGAAAAATGTTCTTGGAATTTCCCTGCATAGCAACATAAAACTAAAAGGTCCCTAACTCCTCTTACCTTTGCATATTTGGCATCTGGATGAAGACCCTCTGATACAGCTTTAAACCACTCTTCCTCCTTTGGGGTATCATGAAAGAAAAAGGCTTCCTTACTCAGATCAAGCTCCTGAAACCTATTTGGAGAAGTTACCAGTTAGAAAGAGAAAGGTGGCCAGGCTTGGTGGCTGGGCTTCTTTGGGAGGCCAAGGCAAGTGGATTGCCTGAGCCCATGGGTTCGAGATCAGCCTGGGCAACTTGGCGAGACCTCGTCTCTACAATAAAATAAAATAAAAAATAGCCAGGCATAGTATCGCGAATCTGTAGTTCCCGCTACTTGGAAGTCTGAGGCAGAAGGATCGCTAGAGCCCAGAAGGTCGACGCTGGGGTGGCCATGAGCAAGCGTGCGTGCCACTGCACCCCAGCTTGGGTGGAGGAGTGAGACTCCAACTCAAAAAAAAAAAAAAGAAAGAGAAAAGTAATGTACAAATGACACATTCTCAGAGTGGTAGAGGTGCATAAGCCCTAGCTTTCTAGTTAAACTGCAGGACCCTCAGGAGGGAAGAAACATAAATACTTAGAGCCAAGGAACTTGCAAGATGCTTTCACAGACATCTGCCCATTTCCTATGCCAGGCCCAGTGGCTCACGCCTGTAATTCCAGCACTTTGGGAGGCGGAGGCAAGAGGATTGCCTGAGTCCATGGGTTCAAGACAAGCCTGGGCAACTTGGCAAGATCTCGTCTCTACAATAAGTCAAAAAGTTAGCTGGACATGGTGGTAGTTCCAGCTGCTTGGAAGGCTGAGGTAGAAGGATTGCCTGAGCCCAAGTTGGGGCAGCGGTGGCCATGAGTGTGCCATTGCACTCCAGCCTGGGCGACAGAGTGAGACTCAACTAAAAAAAAAAAAAAATCAGCCCATTTCCTTCTAATGACCAGCTTATGAAGTAGTTGGAAATGTCCCCATTTTATATCTGCAATCACTAGTTTGCACAAACATCAGGTAACAAACTGGACTTCAAACCTAGTTCCACATACATTATAAATTCTAGCTCTTTCCAATATACAATACAGGCTTCCTTTGCTACTTCTCCCCAGCCATAGTGCCAGTACAGTGTGGTAAGATTTTTCAAAATTAAAAAAATTATGTTGATGGAAACAAAATACAATAAAATAAAAATTTTTTAAAGCTTAACTGATGGGATCTTCTTTAGTTAAACTTCCTTCTCTGGCAAAAAATATCTTTGTTTTGTCACCAAAAGAAAAATTTTGAACATCTAAGCAATGAAACTCAATTTAGGATGCTCTGATTTTAACAGAGGGTTACATGAAAAACTAAATACTGGCATTTAAATGCCAAGCACAGCACTAGTGCCAGACATTTGTTTACCAAGAGGAAGAACATCAAACAGGAAAGCAGCTGGTATTTGGCATGTGCTCATCTTTCAATTCCTTCACTTGCTATGAAGACTCAGCTATACAGTCAAGGCCCATCCCTTCAACCACAGCTCCATGTTCTTGAAGATGGAGAGATGACCAGGAGAGAAGCACTCACCCTACGCAATATACATCCGGGGCCTGGATACCATGACTCAGCCAAGGCCGAAGGCATTCCTTGGGGGACTGTCCATTTACATTGTATGTTCCCACAAAAAACCTGTCACCAAGAGAAACCATCAGTGACTCAGAAGCACTATGAGGATGACAGGGAAAAGCATTTTATGCTAATTTATGCTGGTTTCAGTCTCTATGGAGTGGCATTTTAAGACATAAGAAATGTCATATCTAACCTAGTCCTGTGACCGCAGTACCAAGGGGTGACTTGTAGTTTGTCACGGTATCTGTTGCTTTTGTGATAACAGCTTCAACTGGTGTAGGCCTACTCTGGCATTCCTACTTCCCTTCAATAGCCATTATTGAGCCATCATCTGTAAATGATGCTTTACCCTGTATATCCCACTGAAATGGAAAAATGAAAAGTACCTTGGTAATCACTTTTGCAGGAAAGCAATACCAGTGTTCAAAAGGCTATTTCTTCACCACAATTCACTGTTTATATTCCTAGAAACAATGCTATTTTGTCTTATGATCCCAATGGAATGATTCTGAAAGATCTACCAGAATCCTGCAGCCTTTATTCATTTAACTTTTGGTAATCTTGCCTAAAAAGATGGCCAGATACCAACAAACTTAATTTTAATTAATCAATTAATTAATTTTCTAAAGAGATAGGGTCTCACTCTGTTGTCTAGGCTGGAGTGCAGTGGCAGGATCAAGGTTCACTGCAGCCTCCAACGCCTAGGCTCAAGTGATCTTCCCGCCTTAGTCTCCCAAGAAGTTGGGACTATAGGCATGTACCACCATATCTGGCTAATTTTTTTCTTTAATCCCAGCACTTTGGGAGGCCGAGGTGAGAGGATTGTCTGAGTCCACAGGTTTGAGACCAGTCTGGGCAACTTGGCGAGACCTCATCTCTACAATAAATCAAAAAAATTAGCCAGGCGTGGTGGCACATGCCTGTGGTTCCAGCTACTTGGAAGGCTGAGGCAGAAGAATCGCCTGAACCCAGTAGGTTGAGGCTGCAGTGGCTGTGAGCGTGCCACTGCACTCCAGCCTGGGCGATGGAGTTAGACTCCAACTCAAAAAAATATTTTTTTGTAGAGATAGGGGTCTCACTCTGTTGCCCAGGCTGATCTCAAACTCCTGGCCTCAAGTGATCCTCCTGCCTCAGCCTCCCAAATGCTGGGATTACAAGCATGAGTCACCACACCTGGCCTACTAACTTCATTTAGTTTCTTCAAAATCCCAGACTGACCAAGGGAGTACTAAGCCTCAGAGGGATACACAAGAATCAGGATGTCACATCTTTTTCTGTAGCCATTTGTCTCTGTAAATATTCTGTAACTATCTGCAAGTTGTGTTACTCCTACTATGCCACACCTACTGCAGTGCCCACCCAAAAAAGGTACAGAATAAATACCTGTTAATGAAGACTGAACAGAATCACTCATTTTGAAAAAGAGGGGAGAGATTCTACAGAATAATCCAAATCCAGGGTCTGGGAGGAGGTGTTTAAGGAGAGCCGAATGATAATTTTGTTTTGAAAACAGTCTAAGATCCAGTTAGCTACCTGAAGTTCTGGATATAGGTATAATCCTCTTCTTTTCGTATTAAATGTGACTTCACAATTGTATCTCGCAGTCCAAACTTCTGCATTGACAAAATATGAGACTTGTCTGATACTAAAACAGTGGAGGAGCGAACCATGTCAGTAATTTCAGACTTGTATTTATTCTGCCTAGAAAAAAAAACAATTTTTTTCATATGTTGATGAGTCGTCCATGGCAAAATAAATGACTATAATGCTACAAGTTCCCATATACAAGCTGCTGAGTCACAGAAGACTAAAGAAGCCAATGTGAAATGTATTTACTAAAACAACACTATTTCTATGTGAATTAAATAAATTTATATTTTGTTGATTGTATAGTATATTGGTCTGGAGATTTTTCTGATAATAGGTTCATAGAAGAGGACCTTGAAGACAACATACTATAATTTCCTCATTTTTAAATAAGAAAAATGAAACCCAGAATCACCAATGACTCACCCTAATGAATGGTGGCAGAGTGTAGGATTAGAACTCAGATCTGACAGTGCCCTTTCTGAACCCCAGTACCTCACATATCAAGACCATAGAACCCTTTGGATTCTTTGACTTGATCATTATAGTCTGTATCTCTATTACACAGGAATAATCCAAAATAAAAACAAAGGTAATGAAAATGTATATTTCATTATTATTTGTGTAGTACTGCATTTATAGTCATACTAAAAATCATTCAAACACTAAGTTTAACAAAATTGTACATATTTGCCCAACATAGTTCTATATAACAGCTCAGGAAATGTGTGTTGAAGATTACTTAATGATCTAAGATATATAAGGCACCTTTATTTTATTTTTATTATTATTTTTTCCAAGTTAGAGTCTCACCCTGTCACCCAGGCTGAAGTGCAAGGGCACGCTAATGGCCACTGCAGCCTCAACCTACTGGGCTCAGGTGATCCTTTTGCCTCAGCCATACGAGTAGCTGGAACCACAGGTATGTACTACCACATCCAGCTACTTTTTTGATTTTTTGTAGAGATGAGGTCTGGCCAAGTTGCCCACACTGGTCCTGAACCGTGGGCTCAGACAATCTTCTCACCTCATCCTCACAAAGTACTGGGATTATAGGCGTGAGCCACCATGTCTGGCAATATAAGGCACCTTTAAAAGTTTCAGCTAGGCCAGGCATGGTGGCTCATCCTGTAATCCCAGCACTTTGGGAGGCTGAGGGAAGAAGATTGCCTGAACCCACGGGTTCAAGACCAGCCTGGGCAACTTGGTGAGACTTCATCTCTACAATAAATCACAAAAACTAGCCAGGTGTTATGGGGTGGGTCTATAGTTTCAACTACTTGGAAGGCTGAGGCAGAAGGATCGCCTATGCTCAGCAGGTCGAGGCTGTGGTGGCCATGAGTGTGTCACTGTACTCCAGCCTGGATGACAAGAGTGAGACTCCAACTCAAAAACAAAACAAAACAAAACAAAAAACTTCGGCTGTGTGCAGTGGCTCACATCTGAAATCCCAGCACTTAGGGAGGCTGAGGAGGGAGGATTGCTTGAACCCAAGAGTTTGAAACCAGCCTGGGCAACATAGTGAGATCTCATCTCTACAAAAAAAAAGTCTTAAAAAGTTAGCCCGGCATAGTGGCATGTGCCTATAGTCCCAGTTACTCGAGAGGCTGAGGTAGAAGGATTGTCTGAGTCCAGTAGGTAAGGGCTACGGTGAGCCATGATAGTATCACTGTACTCCAGCCTGGGCAACAGTGAGATACTGACTCAAAAAAAAAAGTTTCTAGTCAGGCACGGTGGTTCAAGCCTGTAATCTCAGCACTTTGGGAGACAGAAGAGAGAGACCTTATCTCTACAATAAATCAAAAAATTAGCTGGGCGTGGTGGCTCATGCATTTCTAGCTACTTGGAAGGCTGAGGCAAAAGGATCACCTGAGCCCAGCAGGTAGAGGCTGTGGTGGCCGTGAGTGTGCCACTGTACTCCAGCCTGGGCAACAGAGTGAGACCCCAACTCAAAAAAAAAGCTTCTGACACTGAAGAAATGTCACGTGTTATATGTTTATGTACATGCTAATTAAGGCTATATAAAACGTATCTATGCATATTAAGATGGCTCAATAGCAAATTGCAAATGATCTAGCTATACTTAAAGTTCAGGGATTGTTCATTGCTGCTTAAGCACATAATTAAAATATTAACACAAATAAGGCCGGGCGTGGTGGCTGCAATCCCAGCACTTGGGGAGGCAGAGGTGAGAGGACTGTCTAAGCCCAGGGTTTGAGACTAGCCCGGGCAACTTGGCAAGACCTCGTCTCTACAATAAATCAAAAAGTAGCCAGACGTGGTAGTATGTGCTTGTAGTCCTAGCTACTTGGAATCTGAGGCAGAAGGATCACCTAAGCCTAGCAGGTCGAGGCTGCGGTGGATGTGAGTATGCCACTGTACTCCAGCCTGGGCGATACTGAGACTTGGACCAAAAACAAAAAAAAACCACAAATGGGAAAAGTGTGAAGTTTTACCTTGACCAGACAATTCTGACTATGATTGGTAGGGGGCACTGTTATATAAACTAAATAAAACAACAGGAGAAAAAGAAATAAGTAAATAAAAAAAGGAAAAAAGAAATAACTTCACAGTTAGGAAACTCCTAAAATAATGAAAGGGTGAAATCAAATGTGCCTAATTTACATTTCTAAGGGAGGATTAGACTGCCAGTTTCAAATTCTAGATTGGCCACTTGCTAGTCCCGGCACCTTGGATGAGTTATGTAACTTCTCATCACCTGAATTTCCTTAGCTGTAAAACAGAAAAAAATTATCTATTTCTTAGGTTGAGATATAAGAGTATGATGCCTGGCATACACTCAGTAAGTGCTCAACAAATGTCAGGTATCATTAAGGGCATTTCCTAGGTCAACTATCCTGGGACAACTTTCTTTTTTTTAAATTTTATTTTAAAGATGTGGGGTACAATTCAGGGTTAAGTATCAAATGTTCATTATGCAGGTACCCTTGTTGATGAGGTGTGCCCCTCCCTCCCCTGGCAGTTTCCCTCAACTACCAATCCCACCCCCCTCCCCTGGCAGTTTCCCACTACTGCTAATCCCTTTCTTACAGTATTATGACAATTGTTCAAAGTCTGCTTACGAGTGAGAATATATGATACTCTGTTCTTTGTTTCTGTGATCGATCACTGAGTATGATAGACTCTAAATCCATCCAAGTTGCTGCGAATGG
>CAUYQG010085773.1:0-16118 GCA_963574415.1 Tarsius wallacei
TAATCCAGTTCAATTTTGATGGGAAGCGTGGTTGGTTCCATGTTTTTGCTATTGTGACTAATGCTACAGTAAACATGCATGTGCAGGTAACTTTTTCATAGAGTGATTTGAGTTCCTCTGGGTATATTCCCAGAAGGGGGACTGTTCAATTGTATGGAAGGTCGATTTTTAGATCTTTTAGGAATCACCACACTGTTTTCCACAGAGGTTGTAGTGATTTACACTCTCAACAACAGTGTAGAAGTGTTGCCTTTTCCCCACATCCTCTCCTGCATCTGTTGTTTTTTAAATGAGTTTTTTTTTTTTTAACTTTTGAGTCAGAGTCTTACTCTGTTGCCCAGGCTGGAGTGCAGGGACATGCTTATGACCACAGCATCCTTGACCTGCTGAGCTCAGGCAATCCTTCTGCCTCGACCTTCCAAGTAGCTGGAACTACAGGTGCCTGCCACCACAGCTGGCTATTTTAAAAAAATCTATTTATTGTAGAGGCGAGGTCTCACCATGTTGCTCATGCTGGTCTCGAACCCCTGAGTTCAGGCAATTCTCTCACCCCTGCCTCCCAAAGTGCTAGGATTACAGGCGTGAGCCACCACACCCAGTGTTTTTTGAGTTAGTGATGATGGCCATCCTCGCTGGAGTTAGGTGGTATCTCAGTGAGGTTTTCTTTTTTAGAAAGCAATATTTATGGAGAGGACAGAAAAGCTCCCACAGTAGGAGGGGATCTGAGGGGGTTGCCACTCAGTGTGGTTTTAATTTGCATTTCTTTGATGACTAGTGAGGCTGAGCACTTTTTCATGTATCTGTTGGCTGCTCATATGTCTTCTTTTGAGAAGTGTCTATTCACATCTTTTGCCCACTTTGTAATGGGGCTTTTTTTAGGGGCACGTTTGAGTTCCTTATACATCCTACATGTTAGGCCCTTGTCAGATATACAGTTGGCAAATATTTTTTCCCATTCTGTGGGCTGTCTCCCCACTCTCTTGATGGTTTCTTTGGTTTTGCACAAGCTTTTCAGTTTGATGAGGTCCCATTTGTCTATCTTATCTCTTACAGCATGAACACTTGGGGTTTTGATCAGGAACTGATTGTCAGCTCCAATTTCCATAAGGGTGTCTCCTGCATTTTCTAAGGTACTTACAGTTTGAAGTTTTATGTTTAGGTCTTTGATTCATTTAGAGTTGATTTTTGTGTGTGCAGATAGGTAGTGGTCTTGTTTTAATCTTCTGCATGTGGTCAGCCAGTTTTCTCAGTGCCATTTACTGAATATGTTCTCCTCTCCCCAGTGGTTGTTAGTGGAGGCTGTGCTGAATATGAGTTGGCTGAGAAATTGAGGTTTTGCTTCTAGAATCTCAATCCTGTTCCATTGATCTATATGCCTGTTCTTGTACCAATACCAGGCTGTTTTGATTATTGTAGCCTTATAGTAAAATTTAAAGACTGAAAGTATGTGATACCTCCTGCTTTGTTTCCCTTGCTGAGGATTGTTTTGGCTATTCGTGGTCATTTATGTTTCCCTATGAATTTCTGAATTGTTGTTTCCAGGTCAGAGAATGATGCTGGTAATTTAATGGGTATTGTGTGAAATCTGTAGATTGCCTTGGGTAGAATGGAAATCTTAATAATGTTGATTCTTCCAATCTTTGAGAATGAAATACTTTTCCATTTGTTTGTGTCATCTTTCATTTCTTTGAACAGTGTTTTGTAGTTTATGTTGTAAAGATCTTTCATTTCTCTGGTTAGGAAGATGCCGAGGTATTTCATTTTTTTTGGTTGCTATTGTGAATGAGATTGTGCTTTTTATTTGGTTCTCTGCCTGTTTGTTGTTGGTGTATAAGAATGTGACTGTCTTTTGCATGTTGATTTTGTACCCTGAGACTTTGCTAAAGTCCTTTGTCAGTGAAAGAAGGTTTTTAACAGATTTTCTTAGATTTTTGAGGTATAGAATCATATTGTCAGCAAAGAGGAATAACTCAACTTTCTCTTTTCCTATTTGAATATTCCTGATTTCCTTTTCTTCTGATTGATCTATCTAGGACTTTCAACACTATGTTGAACAGGAGGGGTAAAAGTGGTCAGCCTTTTCTTGTTCTGGTTTTTAGAGGAAATGCTTTCAATTTTTGTCCATTTAGCAATATGTTGGCTGTGGATTTCTCATAGATGGCTCTTACTATTTTGAGGTATGTTCCCTCTATGCCTAGGTGTTCAAGGGGTTTTTTCAAGAAGGGATGCTGGATTTTATCAAAAACTTTTTCTGCATCTAATGATATAATTATGATTCCTATTTTTGTATCTGTTGATGTATTTAATTACATTTATGGTCTTGCAGATGTTGAACCAACCCTGCATCCTGGGGATGAAGCCTACTTGGTAATGGTGGATGATTTTTGAGATGTGTTGTGGGATCCAATTTGCTAGAATCTTGTTGAGTATTTTTGCATCTATGTTCATCAGGGATATTGACCTGTAGCTCTCTTTCTTTGTTGTATCTTTGTCTGGATGGGTATCAGTGTGATGCTAGTTTTATAAAATGATTTGAGGAGAGTTCTATCTTTCTTGATTGCTTAGAATACTTTCAGTAGGATTGGTATCAGCTCCTCCTTGTACATTTTGTAGAACTCCACTGGAAAGCCATCTGGTCCAGGACTTTTTTTTGTGTGGGTAATTTTCTTATGATGGAGTCGATTTCCTGGGTTGTTATTGGTCTATTTGTTATCTCAATTTCTTCTAGTTTCAACCTTTGGAAGTTGTGTGATGTCAGAAAGTCCTTTTTTTTGTTTTCAATTTTGTTTCCATACAGGTGTGCACAGTAATCTCTGATAATTTATTGTATTTCTTCAGGGTCCACTGTAATTTGAGCTTTTGCATTTCTGATTGTGTTTATTTGAACTATTTCTCTCTTTTTCTTGATCAGTCTGGCTAGGGGTTCATCAGTCTTGTTTATCCTTTCAAATAACCAGGTTTTTGTTTTGTTGATTTTTTCTATATTTTTATCTTCCATGTCCTGTAATTGGGCTTTTACTTTGATAATCTGGACTGTTCTGCTGAAGTTAGGGTTTGGTGGTCTTTTCTTTCTAGCTCTCTTAGGTGATTTGTTAGGCTGTTAACTTGTGATCTTTCCATTTTCTGGATGTGTGTATGTAAAGAAATGTATTCCCCTCTCAGTATTGCTTTCATGGCATCCCAGAGGTTTTGGTAAGATGTGTCTTTTTTTTTTTGAAAGCAGGATTTATTGAGAGGACAGAAAAGCTCCCACAGTGGGAGAGAACCCAAGGGGGTTGCCAAAGATGTGTCTTTATTTTCATTTGTTTGTAGAAATCTTTTATCTTCTGCTTTTTGTGTTGACCCGGGAGTTGTTCAGTGCATGCTGTTTAGAGTCCATGTCTTTGTGAGTTTGAGGGGAGATTGTTGGTTTTCTTTTTTTTTTCTTTTTTTCTTTTTTTATTTTATTTTATTTTATTATGTTATTGTGGGGTACAGTTAGGGGTTAGGCATACAAAAATATTTTGTTCAGGTACCCTTGTTGATAAGAGGTGTCTTGGTTTTCATATTTACTTTTATTCCACTGTGATTTGAGAAGGCGTATGGAAGTATTTCAATCTTATGAAATTTGTTTATGTTTGATTTATGGCTGAGAATGTGGTCCATCTTGGAGTATGTTCCATGTGGTGATGAGTAGAATGTATATTCTGTGGTTGTTGGGTGGAGTGTTCTGTAGGTATCTATTAAGTCCATTTGGTCAAGCATCAAGTTGGGGTTCTGGATCTCCCTGTTGATTTTTTGCTTCATTGATCTATCTAGAGTTGTTAGTGGAGTGTAAGTCCCCAGCTATGATAGAGTTAGAGTCAATTTTTAAAAAATTTTTCCTAGAAGCTGCTTTGTAAAGGTTGGTGCTCCTATGTTGGATCATAAATGTTTGGGATGGATATTTCTTGTTGATGGATTGAACCTTTTATCATTATGTAGTGACCTTCCATATCTTTTTAAATTTTTAGTTGCTTAAAGGGTAGTTTGTCTGATATTACTATCGCGACTCCTGCTTTTGTGTTCCAGTTGCTTGAAAATTTGTTCCATCCTCTTACTTTGAGTCTGTGAGTGTCCTTTCTGGTGAGGTGAGCCTCCTGGAGACAACATATTGTTGCATCTTGGGTTTTTTTAAAATCCAGTTTGCCATTCTATGTCTTTTCAGTGGTGCATATAGTCCATTCACATTCAGGCAAATTATTGAGATGTGAGAGTTTATCCCTATCATGATGTTCTTATAGGGTTTGTTGTTGTTTGTTGATTTTCTTTTGATTTTGGGGTTGATATATGTGTGTGTTTTCAATCTTTTTCCTGCATTCTTGGGAGGAGTATGGTTGATCTTTTTTTTTTTTTTTTCTTCTTCTGTGTTTAATACTTTCTGAAGTGTTTCTTGTAGAACTGGTCTGAAGGCAGCATAACTCTTAGGGATTGAATGTCTGGGAAGGATTTTAATTGTCCATCACTGATGAAGCTTAGCTTAGCTGGGTAGGAAATTCTTGGTTGGAATTGTCTATCTATGAGAACTTTGAAGAATAGACTCCAGTCTCTTCTAGTCTGTAGTGTTTCTGTAGCTAAATCTGCTGCTATTCTAATTGATCTTCCCTGATAAGTAGTCTGACCTTTCTCTCTTGCTGCCTTTAGGATTTTTTCTTTTATAACTTTTTTGTGTAAGCAAATTACTATGTGTCTAGGAGTTGATCTTCTCATTTGATATCTTGCAGAGATGGTTACATCTTTGTTGAGATGAGGGAAGTTTTCTTGGATAATTTCATGGAATGTTTGTTCCAGGGTGGTCTCTGTTTCTCTATCTGCCTCAGGAATGCCAATTATCATAGGTTTGGCCTCTTGATATAATGGCACATCTCTTGGAAGCTTTGTTCTTTCTTTTTAAGCTTATTTTCTATCTTTTTAACAGTTTGCATTAGTTACATATTTTGGTCCTCAAACTCTGAGATTCTTTCTTCTGCTTGGTTAATTATGCTTTCCATGCTTGTCAGTTTGTTATTTATTTCATTTACTCTATTCTTTATTGCTGTCATCTCAGTTATCACTCCTTCATTCTCTCCTCTTGTCTCTCCTTATTTCTATTCATTCTCTCTATTAAAATCTTGATCTCTGGGTTTGTGGTTTGAGACCAGTTGTTCTGGGGGCTCTTCATTTTTTGAGTTCCGAAGTCTGTATTCTCAATTGCTGTTTTCCCAGGCATTTCTATGGGACCTGTATTCTTCCTTTGTTTCTTCTTCATTTGTGATGGTTTCCTCCTCCTTTTCCCCCTCTTCTTTAATTCCATTGCTCAGTGATGGGGGATAGCTTTCACTTCTGGTTGCTCAATCCCCTATTCTTCCTTATGTAGATCCTCTGGATTTGTTCAATTTTGAAGCTGGACTGGTGATGGGGGTCTGTGCCTTTTGCAGTTTTGAGATTTGATTAAGATGTGATGGGGGAGCTGTTGTTAAGAAGCTATCTGCAGATCACAGTATCCACTGACAGGTGTGTGGGCCCCTGGAATCCACTTCCCACCACCTTACAACCTATCCATGCAGTGAGGGCATATGTATGCCCCATGAAGGCAAAATGAGATAAGACAAAGGAAAAGAAAAAAAAAAAGGAAGAAGGCAGACAAAAGGAATATGAAAAGAGAGGAGAAGGAGAAGAAAAACAGGCACACCAACTAACAAATAAAGAAACAAGCAGAACCAAAAAAGCCCCCAAAACATACAAACAAACATACAAACAAACAAAAAAAACCCCTGATGATGCACTCACCCTCAAAAATACATATATGCAAACAGAAAAACTAAAAAACACCAAATGAAACAAAACAAGTACTGAAACATAAACAAAAACAGAGGGAAAAAAATTGCTCCCTCTTTGATCCTTTCTGGAACTTCAGTTTCCTTTCCCAAGCACCGCCGTGGCTCCTGTCCACCACCATGGTAGGGAGTGGGCTCTGGTCTCCAGCCCCTTTCCTCTGCTCTCAGTGCAGGTCGATGGGGTTGCTCTTAGCATGGGTCAGATGCCCCATGGACTGCTGTGGGAGGAAGGTGAATCAGATCCAGACTCACCCAACTCGTCTCCTGCTGATGCTGCTGCCATCAAGTCCCCCACTCAGATCAGATGTGTCTGTATCTAGTCCAGCATGGAGGTGGGGCGTTTGTCTCTCCATGTCTGCTCCTTTAGTTTCCTCTCTGAGTCAATGATGATCAATCCCAGAGGGGTGCAGAGATCACCTCTGAGTCCCAGATTGGAGGCTGAACAGAGCTGGACAGGCTAATGCAGGTCTTTGCCCAGTCCCCAGACAGAGAAAAGGCGATGGTCAGTATCTCCTCACCAGTGGCGGGGCCCAGTTCCAGATTTCCTTACCGCCTCGCTCTCTCCATGGTTCCCTCTACTAGTGCCCAGCCCTCTGCTACTTCTCCTGAGAGACCCCCAAGAATGGCTGATGATCCTGCATACTGGGGGCTCTGACCTCAGGGTTGTGGTGGTTTGCAGCTGCCTCTGGAGGGGAGCCCTGGTACTTGATCCTTAGTCCCCTCAGATGGACTTTCACTCACCCACCTGCACTCACCCACTCACGCAGACTGTCTTTATGGACACTCGTCTTTGCAGAGACGTTCACACTCCCACCAGTTCTATTGCCATCTTGCCTCCATCACTCTGGGTCCCTTTATTATAACTTTTTTCAATTTGCTACTCTAATTGTTGTTTTAAGGTTTGAAGTATATGCCTTTAACTTAGCACAATCTACCTTCCAGTGATTATAGTATACTATAGTATAGTAATCTTAAAATAGTATACTTTCATTTGTCCCTCTTAAGTTTTATGCTATTATATACTTGTACCTGTGCTTTAAACCCTACACTGCATTTCTATTTTTGTTTAATAGTCAATTATATTTTTTAAGAGATTTACATAGCAAGAAAAAAACTAGTATATCCATGTAGTTACTGCTTCCTGTGCTTTTTAATCCTTTAGGCAGATCCATATTTCCATCTGGTATCATTTTTTCTTTTGCCTGAAAGACTTCATTTAACATTTCTCATAGTTTGAGTCCATTGGTGATGGATTATTTACTTTCTTTTTAAACATCTTAAAATGTCTTTATTTTATTGTCACAGTGTATAAATGCTATGTTGAAAGTTTCTTTTTCCCATATTTTAAATGTGTTACTCCCTCACCTCTGGCTTACATTGTTTCACACGAGAAACCTGTCAACCTTATGGTTGTTACTCTATATGTAATGTATGTGGGATTTTTTTTGTGTGGCTAATTCTAACATGCTATATTTATCACTGGTTTTAAACAATTTGCTTATGATGAATCTTGGACTAGTTTTTTTGTGTTTGGAGTTTTTTGAGCTTCTTGGATCTTTAGACTTATAGTTTTCAGAAACTATGGAAAAATTTTTGCCATTTTTTCTTCAAGTGTTTTTTTCAGTTCCCATCTCTCTCTCTTCTCCATTTGCTACTCTTATTACATGTATATTAAGCTGCTTAAAGTTGTCCTGCAGCTCACTGATGTTCTGTTCACCCTTTTTTCATTCTTTTTTATTTTTATTTTTTGCTATATGGTTTGTATTGGAGGCTGTTTTTTTGCTATTTCTTCAAGTTCACTAATAATTTTTTTCCTGCAATATCTAATCTCTCATCAATCTTATTCATTATATTTTTCATCTCTTGTGTTGCAGATGATGTTAGATTTAAATCTGTTTATATCTTTCATGTCTCTACTTAACATGTTCAGTATTTCCTATAGCTTCTTTTTTAAAAAAATTTTATTATAAAGATGTGGGGTACAATTCACAGTTAGGTATACAAACATTGATCATGCAGGTACCCTGTTGATGAGGTATGTCCCTCCCTCCCCTAGCAGTTTCCCTCAACTGCCAATTTCATCCCCCCAGCTTCTTATATATATGAAATAAAGTTATAATAATGGTTTTAATGTCCTTGTCAACTAATTCTATCATCTATGCAATTTCTGTGTCTGTTCTGAGTGATTGATTTTTCTTCTCATTATAGATAATATCTTCCTGTTTCTTTGCATGTTTGCTATTTTTTTATTAGATGCCAAAATTTAAACTTATTTTGTATGGTGTAGAATATATTTTTATTCTTATAAACAGTTTTAAGCTTTGTTCTGGGGTGTTGTTACGTTATTTGGAAACAATTTTCATCTTTCAGGTCATGCTTTTAAGCTTTGTTAGGTGGGACAAGAGCAGCTTTAAATTTTTTCTTTGGCTCCATGTGTTTCATACTTCTTGTTAGTTTCCATAATTCTGAGACAAGTTCTTCTTAGTAATCTACCCAATTCCTCATCATTAATAAAGTTTTTGACTATGATTGGGCATGAACAAGAATGTGGTCTAAGATGTCCCTAATGACCCACACTATTATATAATTCTTTCCTCTTTGAGTGTGGCTGTGAACTGTGAATATGATAGGATGGTTATTACCATGATTAAGTTATGCTATGTGACATAACTGACATTAAGAAAGACTGGTAACCTTAGGTGAATCTGACCTAGCCAGATGATTCCTTAAAAAGGACCAGTCTCTTCTGACAAAGAAATTTGAAGCATGAGAAGGATTTAACATGAGGAAAATTATCCCTTGCTGGTTTTGAAGATGGAGAGGGAATTTGAAATCAGCCTCTAGAATGAAAGAAACCCTTGATGACAACCAGTAAGAAATGGTGCCTCAGTCTTACAACTGCAAAATCTAAATTCTGCCAACAACTTGAATGAACTTGGGAGTAGATTCTGCTTCAGAACCTCCAGAAAGGAACCCAGCTGATCCAACATCCTAACATCAACCTGAGACACTGAGCAGAGGACCCAGCTAGCCCATGTTTGGACTTCTGACTTAAAGAACTGTGAGCTAATAAATGTGTGCTTTCTTAAGCCACTAAGTCTATGGTAATCTGTTACACAACAATTAAGAATTAATATAAGGAACTATTGTTGGCCTTGTGTGACCTCTGAAAAATTTTTTTTTCTATTGTCCCTTTGGCTGAGTCTTTTCTTGGCCACAAGTTTTTCCTTCATATGCACATGTTGATCAATACCTGGCGGAAGACTCAAGGAAGACCCTCTACAGGTTTTTGGAGTTCTATCTTTGTCTCTCTTCTTTAGTGCTCTGACTTGAGAACTCTGGCCTCCTTGGACTCCAAGCTCTGTCTAACGCAACTCAGGGAGGCTTCTAGGCTCTCTCTGAAATTCTTCTCCCTGCACCTTCAAATTTCTCTCTAGGTTGTGCATATGATCATTTGTTTCCTGTCTCTCAGGGATCACTGTCTTGTTGGTTGATGTCCAATGTCTTGAAAACTATAGTTTCATATACATTGTCTGGTTTTTTTTTTTAGTTCTTCCAAGACAAAAGTAGAAGATGTAGCTTTTTTTTTTTAAAGTAATGTCATATAATTTTTAGCTGGCAGTGTTCTAGTTTTGTATTTTAAGAAATAAACATCCTGCTAAATATTTTTCTCTTTGGCTTCATGTGCATCATATTTCTCGCTGGTTTCTACAATGTTTAGCATGATGTCTTATATATAGTAAACACTCAGTGAATTCTTGACTTTAATTTTTTAATTTGTGTTTTAAAAACTCACCATCTATTTTCAGGAAACTTTCTGAAATACTGTGGGTACAATGATTTGATTTCACATTAGTTTCCAAAAGTATCATTGAATAGCTACACCCAAGCCAGATAATTATAACATATGGTTATATACATGTAAATAAAAAATATTCTATACTGTCTTATCCTGGTTTGTGGACAGGCACTTTATTTAGAGGTGCGATTCCAGGAAGCAGGTGTGCACAAGAGGTAGCGTGTAACAGGGAATGAGGAAGAGTGCCAATCTAAGCACAAATGGCCATCTTTGTAGCAGATTGGTACTCACTCTGTCTGGGATCTTCTGTAAAGTGTGAAATGAGTCTCAGGACTGTATACTCATGGGTCAAAGGGAGAAATCATCTGTTTATTGGTCCCTGTTCCCTATTGATCAAAAGCTGCCCCATGTGTATTAAACTCCCTCACACTTTCTGGTTGTCCATGTGTGAATGCAGAGGATGTTTCTACTGATACAAAGAAGCCTTAAGAAAGGAAATGAGAAGTGTATGGCCCCAGCCAAGGGGAGGCACTGTTCAATTGTATCTGTGTAAAGTTAGTCAAAGTCGAAATGGACCTGGCTGCTGCAGCAGTGCCTGGAGTAAGAGGAGAAGCTAAAAGGATCTTGAAATGGTATAAAGAGGTTGTCCAATACACATACCATTCTGCAAGTTATTTAACAATATAATCTATCACTAGTTTGTAGCAGTCTTTTAAATTCACATCCACACAAATCTGAGTAGCCTCAAGCTGCAGAAGAAATCCCAGGAGGTAAAGAAACCAACCACTAAAGGAGAATGCACCCAAATCAGCAATAATATTCAAGACATAATGATTTTTTAAGGAGTTGCTATTAGAAGTCTGCTTCTAGTCAAAATGTAGTAATGGGGACCAGATTTAGCCTTTTGCCTGAAACAACTGAAAAACAAGGCAAAATATACAAAACATTTTCAGGATGTTAGATTTCCGGCAATGAAGAGAGTGATCCATGAGAGACAGGGAACAAATGTGGTGAATTTCACTATTGTCCCAGATTACTGCCTTGAGAGTTTCTGGCCTAAAATGTGGGAAAAGGGAAACCAAGTAGAATATGGCAGACGCTGTGATTAAAGATGAGACCAAGGGTCTTGGAATACCAATGGAGCTAGAGTCCATAGGGCATTATTTGAGAGGAGGGACCTGCACAGAGATAGAACTTCAAATATCTGCAAAGGACCCCTCAAGTATTTAGCTAATTACTAAGCAGTGCATGTGTGCAAAGAAGCTACATAAGACTGGGAAAAGAACTACCTGAAAAGATTAAAAGAAACAGTCCTTCATATTCACACAAAGGTAATAATAATGCCTCTTTTCAACAAACTGACTGCTAAGTCTTCTAATTTATGGAGTACTGTACCCAGAAATCTCTTGCCTCAGTAATGAGAAATAATTAACCCTAAATTAAACATGGTTCTTATCCCACCTAACGAATTTCTTTTTTTTTTCTTTTTTGAGTTGGAGTCTCACTCTGTCGCCCAGACTGGAGTGTAGTGGCATGCTCCTGGTCACCGCAACATCGACCTGCTGGACTCCAGCAATCCTTCCGCCTCAGCCTTCCAAGTAGCTGGAACTACAGGTATGCACTACCATGCCCGGCTAATTTTTGATTTATTGTAGAGACGAGGTCTCACCAAGTTGCCCAGGCGGGTCTCGAACCCATGGGCTCAGGCAATCCACTCATCTCGGCCTCCCAAAGTGCTGGGATTACAGGCTGAGCCACCGAGCCCAGCCACCTAACGAATTTTGAAAGCAAGGATCAAATGGTTTCCAAGTCTATGTTCCAGAAAAAAAGCTTAAGTATATACTCACACACACAAACACACACACATATGCACATACACAGGATACCCAAAATATGTATCTATGTTTTAAGTATGACATCTGCTCAAAAGATGGTGTTAATCAAATCAATGCTAGTGTCGCCATGCAACAGGCAGGACAATTAAAGAAAATGGTGGAAGCACGGTTGAGCAAATGCCATACTGCACATTGCTACCATAATCTAATTCAACCTTGAAAAGTAATACATAGATAACATCTCATAAAGTGTGTGTGTGTGTGTGTGTGTGTGTGTGTATACATATATATACATACAGGTATATATATATATATATATACATATATATATCTCAATACATAAATATCCTGCACTCAAAAAGATAAAATTCACAAGGTCTGGCACCTAACAAAAAAATTATTAGGCCAGGCTCGGTGGTTCAGCCTGTAATCCTAGCACTTTAGGAGGCCGAGGTGAGTGGATTGCCTGAGCCCTCGGGTTTGAGACCAGCCCGGGCAACTTGGCGAGACCTCGTGTCTACAATAAATCAAAAGCTAGCCGAGCATGGTAGCGTGTGCCTGTAGTTCCAGCTACCTGGAAGACTGAGGCGAAGGAGCGCCAGATCCCAGCGGATCGACGCTGGGGTGGCTGTCAGTGTGCCACTACACTCCAGCCTGGGCAATGGAGTGAGTCTCCTACTCAAAAAATAAAAAATTATCAGGCATGCAAAGAAAAGGAAAGTTCAACTCACTCTGAGGAAAGAAAGAAAGCAGACAAGGACAATCAAACAGCTATTGTAACTATATTCCATATGATCGAAAAGTTAAGGAGAGACGTGGAAGATGAAAAAAGACTGGATTCAAACTTCTATTGATAAAAACTACAATGTGTGAGGTGAGATGAGAAATATAATGAATGGGATTAATGGAAGATTAGACTTTGCAGAAGAAAAGAATAGTGAACTTGAAACCATAGCAATATAAATGAACCCAAATGAAACACGGAGAGTAAAGTGATTGGAAAAAACTGAAGTGGACATCAGTGAGCTGTGGGACAACTTAAAGCATCCTGATATGTAATAATAGTAGTGGGAGGAGAAGGAAGACAGAAAAATAAGGGCCTCAATTTTTAAAAATTGCATGAAACCTAGCAACATATGATTCTGAGAATATTTAAAACTCCTGGCTGGGCATGGTGTCTCAGCCTGTAATGCCAGCACTTTGGGGGGCAGAGGCAAGAGGATTGCCTGAGTCTGGGGGTTCAAGACTTGGTGAGACCTCGTCTCTACAATAAATCACAAAAACTAGGCGGGTGTGGTGGTGTGCATCTGTAGTTCCAGCTACTTGGAAGGCTAAGATGGAAGGATCGCCTAAACACAGCAGGTCGAGGCTGTGGTGGCCATGAGCGTGCCACTGCACTCCAGCCTCAGAGACAAGAGTGAGACTCCAACTCAAAATAAATAAATAAATAAAATAAAACCCCAGTCACAAGAAATATGAAAAAAACTAGACCAAAGAACATCATGAACTGCTCAAAAGTAGGTATAGAGTAAAAATTTTAAAAATAGCCATAAAAAAATGACATATTATGGATAAAGGAGCAAAACGATTTCAGCAGATTTTTCTTCAGAAACAATGCAGACAAGAAGGTAGTAAACCAACACCTTTAAAGTACTGAAAAAGCAAAACTAACGATGTAGAATTCTATACCCAGTGAAACTATCTTTCAAAAATAAAAGCAGAACTCGTCTTCAAACACATACTTATGCAAAAATATTCAGTTGGGTGCAATGACTCACACCTGTAATCCCAGCACTTTGGGAGGTGGAGGCGAAAGGATTGCCTGAGCCAATGGGTTTGAGACCAACCTGGGCAGCATGGAGAGACCTTGTCTCTATAATAAATCAAAAAAATTAGCTGGGTGCGGTGGTGTGCCCCTGTAGTTACAGGTACTTGGAAGGCCGAAGCAGAAGAATTGCCTGGGCTCAGCAGGTCAAGGTTGCTGTGGCTGTGACCATGTCCCTGCACTCCAGTCTGGGCAATAGAGTGAGACTATGACTCCGAAAGAAAAAAGAAAAATTCATAAAAGCACTATTCACAATAGCCAAAACATTGAAAACAACCCAACTGTCCACCAACAGATGAATGAATAAACAAATTGTGGCATATGCATAAAGTAGAATATTATTCAGCCATAACAATGAATAAGGTACTGATACAACAAGTATGAACCCCAAAAGCATTATGCTAAGTGAAAGAAGCCAGATACAGAAGGTCACATATTGTATGATTTAATTTATATGAAATATACAGAATAGGTAAGTTCATCAAGACGGAAAGCAGAGTGGGATGGAGGGAGGGAGGAACTGCTTAGCAAAGACATGGTTTTCTTTTGGGACAACTTGATAGAAGTGGTGACTGTGAAACATTGTAAATATACTAAAAAAAGTTTAATTTTATGCAATGTAAATTTTACCTCAATAAGAATGTATCTGTTGACCATGCACTCAATAAAATAAAGATGAAAATTCTCCCAGATTATTATACATACTTAATGAAATTTTCGTTAAAATTTCAGCAATTTGTAGATATAGATAAAATTGTTCTAGGTCGGGCACAGTGGCTCAAGCCTGTAATCCCAGCACTTTGGGAGGCCGAGGTGAGAGGATTGCCTGAGCCCGTGGGTTTGTGACCAGCCTGGTCTCCACAACAAATCAAAAAATTAGCCAGGTGTGGTAGTGCGTGCCTGTAGTTCCGGCTACTTGGAAGGTTGAGGTGGAAGGATTGCTGGAGCCCAGCAGGTCTACACTGGGGTGGCCGTGAGCATGCCGCTGCACTCCAGCCTGGGCAATGGAGTGAGACTCCAACTCCAAAAAAAGAAAAAAAAAATCTAAAATTTATGTGGAAAAGGAGTGGAACTAGAATAGCTAAAACAATTTTGAAAAAGAAGAAAGTAGAAGAGCCAGTGTATCTGATTTGAAGATTTATTATATATTTACTATACAGCTACAATTATCAAGGATTTTACATTGGTAAGAAGGTAGAATCATAGATCAATGGAAGTGAATGGAGAACCAGAACCCAGAAATATGATCAAAACAGGCCAAGCCCCCCCAAAAAAACTTTGACTTAAACTTCATGTTTTACACAAATGTCACCTCAAAATGGATTATGAACTTAAGTGTAAAATGTAAACTCATTAAACTTCTAGAAAAAAATCCAGGAGAAAATATTCAGGATAAAGGGTAGGTGAAGAGTTCTTAGACTTGACATCCAAAGTATGATTTATAAACAACAACAAATAAAAAACCCTGATAAATTGAACTTTACCAAAATTAGACACTTCCTCTGGAAAAGATCCTGTTAAGAGGATGGAAAGACAAACTACAGACTAAGAAAAAAACTTTGCAAACCATATATCCAAAAAAGGACTAGTAATTAGTAACTAGTCACCGGGCATGGTGACTCATGCTTGTAATCCCAGCACTTTGGGAGGTGGAGGCGAGAGGACCGTCTGAGCCCACGGGCTCTAGACCAGCCTGGGCAACATGGTGAGACCTCTTCTCTACAATAAATAAAAAAAAAATAAGCTGGGAGTGGTGGTGCATGCCTATAGTTCCAGGCTGAAGCAGAAGGATCGCATGAGTCCAGCAGGACAAGGCTACGGTGACTATGAGCATGTCACTGCACTCCAGCCCAGGCGACAAAGTGTGACTCTGACTTAAAAAAAAAGAAAAAAATCCTTTACAAAATGGACAAAAGACATGAACAGACATTTTTACCAAAGAGGACATACAGATGAAAAATGAGCACATGAAATGACATTCAACATCATTTAACTATTGGTAATGCAAACAAATCTTAATGTGCTATCACTACACATCATCAGAATGGCTTAAAAATAAAAAAGTGAAAAGTAATAGCAACAACACCAGATACTGGCTGGTTGTGGAGAAGCTGGATTACTCATGCATTGCTAGTGGGAATGTTAAATGGTACAGCCACTCTGTACAACTGTACATAATTACCATACGGCCATGTAATTTTACTCTTGGGCATGATGAAACATATATATGACTGTTTATAGTAGCTTTATTCATAATAGCTTAAACAACCCAGCTATCCTTCAGTGGACTAATGGTAAAACAAACTGCAGCCCCTCTATCCTGTGGAATACTACTCAGCCATAAAAAGGAATAAATTATTAATATAATGTGACAACTTGAATGAGTCTACAGAGAATTAGGCTATATGAAAAAAGTCAATCCCCAAAAGTTACATACTGTATTATTCCACTTATATGACATCCTTTAAATGACAAAGGCTGAAAAATCAATCAATGTCACTAGCATGGTAAAAAAAAAAAAAAGATAATTTCAATAGATTTAGTAAAAGAATTTGACAAACTCCAAAATTCCTGATTAAATACTTCCAGCAAAGTAAAAGTAGAAGGGAGTACCCACAAAAAACCCCACAGTTAACTCATGCTTAAAAATGAGAGACTGAGCCGGGCTCGGTGGCTCAGCCTGTAATCCCGCGCCTTTGGGAGGCTGAGGTGAGTGGATTGCCTACGCCCACGGGTTCGAGACCCGCCTGGGCAACTTGGCGAGACCTCATCTCTACAATAAATCAAAAATTAGCCGGGCGTGGTAGCGTGCGCCTGTAGTTCCA
>CAUYQG010085774.1:0-24699 GCA_963574415.1 Tarsius wallacei
TCCCCGTCCCCCCCCCTGTCGGGGGGGGGTTGGCGGGGCGGGGCCACCGACACACCCTCCTGGGGCCCGTTTTATAAAAAAAAAAAAAAAAAAAAAAAAAAAAAAAAAAAAAAAAAAAAAAAGAAATGTTGCTTCTTCACATCGTCTCTTCTGACTTGGTGATGCCACGTCCTTCTTGGTCCTCCTGTTACCATTCCCATGTATCTCCAAGAAGATGCCTCTTGTTTTCAAATCCTTTTATGAAAGCGCTTTTCACGTTTCTTCTCATGTGCCTGTTTCTCTTCTTAGGAAACCTGAGTTTTTAGTCGCTCAAGTGTGTGCAGCCTGGGCTCTGCTCACATTGCTCTAGTTTTCACATTTCTCAGAGATAGTGGCTTGGCCATGCACGTGTGTTGTGTTTCCCATGTGATCCTTGGCTTACTGTCCCCCAAGTCGTTCCTGCTCATTTCTGACTCATCTTTTTTCTCCTCTGCCATATCTAAAGTATAGGCTTTCAACCCAGCATTGTGGCTCACACCTATAATCCCAGAGCTTTGGGAGGCAGAGGCAGGAGGATTGCTTGAGTCCAGGAGTTTGAGGTCATAGTGAGCTATGATCATGTCACTGATCACCAGCCTGGGTAACAGCAAGACCCTGTCTCAAAAAAAAAAAAAAATTAAAATAATAAAGTATGACACTGGATAGTGAGAACAAAATCTATAATTTTGATTTACACTTAATTCCTAACAACAATAAAATAAGGCTTCATTAATATTTAATATAAGGACTACCTTTGGTACTTTGATTAGCCTTGTCAAGTCCACTTGGAATGGAATCCTGAGGGGAAAAAGAAAATTCATCCTTGTGGAGAGATGGACAGTGGCTTGCTTATTTATGTACTTTTAGCAAATTGTGCCTATGAGAGCCCATCAAATGAGTTACCAGATTATCTACTTTTATTTAGACTTACACATTGGAAAGGGAACTGTGAATCAAAAATAATTCTAACCATACACATGCCAGCAAACAAGAAAATATAGAATGTGGCTGGGCATGGTGCCTCACTCCTGTAATCCCAGCACTTTAGAAAGCCAGAGTGGAAGGATCACTTGATGCCTGGAGTTCAAGACC
Source organism: Tarsius wallacei (assembly GCA_963574415.1). Lineage (NCBI taxonomy): Eukaryota > Metazoa > Chordata > Mammalia > Primates > Tarsiidae > Tarsius > Tarsius wallacei. Next base: position 1,111 of record CAUYQG010085774.1, read on the forward strand.
AGCCTAGGCAACATAGTGAGACCTCATCTCTATAAAAAATTTAAAAATTTTTTTAAGAGAATTAACTGGGTGTGGTGGTATGTGCCTATAGTCCTGACTACTCATGAGGCTGAGGCAGAAGGATCACCTGAGCCCAGGAGGTGGAGGCTGTGGTGAGCCATGATTGTGCCATTGTACTTCAGCCTGGGCAACGGAGTGAGACCCTGATTCAAAAAAAAAAAGAATATGTAGAATTTTCTACTAATACAAGCTGTTTATCAGTTACATTATAGGGTTTAAAAAAGTTTGTGTATGAATATATATGTATATATATTACATATGACATACATGTGATAACCACTTAAATATGCAAGAAATCAGGAAAAAATGATTAGAATTGTTTGAAATAAGAATTTATATCCACTCATTGTTAATTGCTGTAAATATGTACAGTGCTTTGAGAGTTACTACTGGTATAAAACTATCATAATTAGCAAGACATTTAGAAACTAGGCACCCAAAACGTGAATTAAATCTACACTGTCTGAGGGCAAAATTTTGTCCAAATGTTTCACATATATTCTATTAGTACATTAGTGAGGTGGTGTGTAATGAATAACCAAATAAATATGCAGAGGTTTGAGGGATACATGCCTAAAGTACTTAACTGATATGAGTGCACCATCAAAAAATGGAAGCCCCTTACTGAGAGGATCACTGCATCCTGTTCACTCTGCATCCCCAAAGCTTGTTCTTTCTCCCCAGAATATTCTGGTGTAGGCTCTAACTTGATCATTGCAACAGGCTTCTGCTGGCCTCCTTGACTCTAATTTGTCACATTTTCAACCTCTGTGTTTCCAATTGCTGCTAGAATTATTTGTCTAAGACTTTTATTTGTTCTTGTCACTTCCCTGCTTAAAAACTGTGGTGGTTCTTTATCAGTACAAAATGAATAACCAACCTCTCAACGTGTTTTGAGATGTGATTTGGCCTAAATTTCCTATTTCTCTCTTATCTCTAATTTCATCCAACCATGCCAAACCACAAGCCAGGAATGTTCTGTGTCTGTAGCTTTTCTTTTGCTAGTTTCTTAAAATTTGAAAGACATTTCCCCCGTGTCTCATCTCTACTTATTTAAGACCTTTCTCCTTTAAAGACTTGCTACATTGTGCCTCCTCCATGAGCTTTTCTCATAGCTCCTTATGGGAATGTAAACCTCTTCCTTCTCTGATTTTCTCACAGCACTGTGTCGTATCTTTGATTAAGTATGTATCCACCACAGGCACCATCCGCTCAGAACAGATACTTTCCTTGTGCATACTGTGGGTAATTGGGAAATTATCAGTTGTCTTTTGGGACATGTCCCCTTACACCATATAAGCTATTAAGTTATTATGTTTATTATGTTTATTTTCCTCTTCCTCATTCCCCTCCCTCCAGACTTTATGCATTAAGACACAGGGACTTAGTCCTTTTTGTATTATTTGTAGAGACAACTTATGAAAGACTCAGAAATGGACAGAAAATGTTATGGTTGTGTAACTGATGGAAGCTTGGCCACTCATCACTCAAAGCCAAACTTGAGAGACGAGAGACGAAGGAAAGTGACTTTATTCCAAAAGTCAGAAAATAGGAAAATGGCCAAGCTCATGTTTAAAAAAAAAAAAAAAAAATCCCATTTCAGTTTTTTAGACTGACTGCAAAGGTTTAAAAAGGGAAAATTGGCATGGGAAACATGCAAGCCTGGCACAGGTTGTATCTTGACAGCTTATCTTGGGTGATCTGGTCAGTGCCATCTCAACTGCAGTCAGGTTATGGATCAGCTGTCTCATGCCTCCTTCCAAGTGGAAGGATCCTGCAGTCAAGTTGTTTTAAATTAGCCCCTGGGATTTCCAAGCAAGTATGGGGTCAGATAAGTGTGCATAGTGAAAATAAGTTTCAAACATGTTTCAGGGCTTAAAATAAGTGTGGGGAAAAAAAAAACACTTTAAAATACATTTTAAGGCTGAGATGCTTGGTCACAGTTGTCCTTAGTAGAAAATTGAGGCCAGGCTCAGTGACTCAGTCTGTAATTCCAGCACTTTGGAAGGCTGAGGCGAATGGATTGCCTGAACCTGCGGGTTCGAGACCAGCCTGGGCAACTTGGTGGGATGTCATCTCTACAGTAAATCAAAAAATTAGCCAGGCGTGGTAGTGCGCACCTATAGTTCCAGCTACTTGGAAGGCTGAGGCGGAAGGATCACTTGAGCTCAGCAGGTCGAGGATGCAGGGGCCGTGAGCATGCCACTGCACTCCAGCCTGGGGAACAGAGTAAGATTCCAATTCAAAAAAAAAAAAAAGAAAAAAGAAAATTGAGCATAGTCCAGATTATCTGATTCTGTGGGGTCTGTGTACATCTTATTACCATTGAGTTATTTTATGTCAACATAAAATAACTCTATCACATGATTATACTATATTATCTAATACCTAAAGTAATACAAATCATTCTTGTCTATAGAAACAAAAATTGTATCTCATTTGGGATTCAGCTAATTGTTCCCAATATTGTGGGTATTGAACAGATCTAAAGTTTTACATCTATGAAATAAATTTATGTTCCCGTTTCTGCTGACCCATATATGTGTGGTTCTTTTAATTTTCCTTTAAATTAGTTGCAACATCTTACAGATTTCCTCATTAGTTAATAGGCTAAAGACTTTGACACATGTTTATTTTATATCTGTATGAAACTCATGATTGCGTCTTCTTTTAAAAATTATCTTTTAATGCATGGATATGCTTTGGATCTGGTAAACATTAATATTTCTCAATTTCAGATTAAAGATCATTTAATGAATAATACTGGAATAAGCTGAGACACTTTTCTTTAAAAAAAAAATTTCTAGTTGCAGATGTCACTTTGTTGTCTAGGCTGGAGGGTAGTGGCATGATCACAGCTCACTATAGTCTTGACATTCTGGGCTCAGGTGATTCTTCTATCTCAGCCTCCCAAGTAGCTGGAGCTACAGGTGCACACCACCACACCCAGCTAATTTTTTTTATTTTTGTAGAGATGAGATATCACTATGTTGCCTAGGCTGGTCTTGAATTCCTGGGCTCAAGCGATCCTCTCACTATGGCCTCCCAAAGTGCTGGGATTAAATCTCCCTTGCCATAGAGACAATGGGATGCCTCTTTTGAAAATGTTTAGGACTATGGAGCAAACTAAATTTTTATTTGTCTAGATGAGAAAACAATTTTCTCCAGGAGACTGAAAAAAACTTATTTTTTCTTTCTTTCTTTCTCTCTCTCTCTCTCTCTCACGCTCTCTCTCTCTCTCTTTCTCTCCCTCCCTCCCTCCCTCTCTCTCTCTCTCTCTCTCCCTCCCTCACTCCCTCTCTCTCTCTCTCTCTCTCTTTATCAGAGTATCACTCTATCATCCAGACTGGAGTGCAGTGGCATGCTCATGGCCACGCAGCCTCAACCTGCTCAGCTCAGGTGAGCCTTCTGCCTCAGCCTTTCAAGTAACTGGAACCACAGGTGTGCACCACCAGACCCAGCTAATTTTTTTATTTATTGCAGAGACGAGGTCTTTCCTTATTGCTCAGGCTGGTCTCAAACCCCTGAGTTCAGGCAATCCTCTGGTCTCCATCTCCCAAAGTGCTGGGATTACAGATGTGAGCCACCATGCCCGGCAAGACTTATTTTCATCACAATAAATTTGAACACAGATCCTTTGATAAGTCACATGTATCCCAAACAAAACAAAATTAGAAACACCCAAATATCCAATTGGTATTTGGTTAATTACTCAAACACTATATGAAAGAATAAACATAAGAAATTCTAAAGTGTTATTTACTCATTTTGTCCTTTTTTTAAAATCTAGAAGTTTTCACCTTGAAAATGATACAGAAATCTTTGCAATAATCATTGGAAACTGTATAAAGTAAAAGCTTCACGATTCAGTAGCCTTCAGTGTCACCCATGTTCCCGTGTACTGTTTATCCTCAGACTGGACACACTTGGGGTGGACCCTCAGGTGTCCGGAACATGCTGCTGCGATGATCGTCTCAGCCTAGATGTCCTCTGCTTCTTTACCCTTCTAGCTTCTCTTCTGTCTTGTCTCTTGCTGCCAAGTGTCATGTTAACTAAGTATTCCCTTATTCTCGCCCTACCTTGGTGACCAAATTTGTCTTGATGACTTGGACAGAGGCAGAAGTGGAGCAACTGAGAGAAGAGTAGACTTGTGGGAGGCAGGTTTTGGGCAGAGGCTATAACCGACAGGACTCACTGATGATGGCAGGCCAGAGACAGAGAGAGCCAGAACTAAGGCGACTTCTGTTTCTGGCTTGAGCCGCTGGTAGCCTCTGGGACCATTCACTGGCATAGGAAAGACTGGAGTGGAGACAAGCTTGGGAAGGATTGCACAGTATTTCTTCAGGTTATTGTTGTTTATAGTATGATTAGAAGTTAAAACCCAGAAAAGACAATACATGTTAACTTTCATTGTGAAAGTTTCATGTCTTTCCCCAGGACACACTTTTTTCAGGTGAAATCAACATTTGCACCAATGAGTTAAAAAAAACAACAACCAAAAAAACCAAACCAGGGGAAGGGATGGTAATACAAGAATAATTTTGCCCTGGGTCTTCCTCAAAGGCTAAGGCAAATATCCCTTTCTGTAGGGTAGCTGATTTAAATCAGATGAAAATTCACAGCTCACTGCTTTTTAAAAGGCACTACAGGGGTCCATTAGGGGAGAGGAGTGTGAAGACCTCCTGCGGTCTCTGAGGCGAGGGTGTTAACCTCGATCAGATCAGATCAGAGCAGATCAGAGCAGAGCAGGACAGCTGGAAAGGAGAGGGAAATTCTCCACAACCTGCTGGCTTTCATGACCTCGACCAAGTGGTCCTGCATTTTTTCATTAAGCAGGTTAGAGAAGACGCTGGGGGTTAATTAGCTTAGTGGCGTTTGGCTGAAATGGCTCTGGGCCTCAGGTGAGTCTAATGCTGTTAGCATCTAGCCTCCACTCCATACTCTATCCTCTCTGAATGTCTGTAAACAAATTAGGATTGCTTTTCGTGTGGGGCTTTGTAGCTCACAGGGATATATGAAAACGTATTAGGTGATGTCGGAAGAGCACTTTACATGATTTATTCTTTAGCCAGTTTTTCCTGAGGGATACTTTGTCTCTGAGCTCCTAATTGCCAGGGAGCGGGATGATGAAGGGCAATCTTCAAGAGACACTTAGTGGGTTGCAAGGCGTGACTCATAGATCTTCTCTCTGCACGCGAAACATATACTTTACATTTTCCATCATGAAATTCTGTCTTTCTAACCAGTGTATTTTTGTGTGTGACATTTAGATATCATTTTCAGTTTGCAGAAGTGGCAGGTAAGCTTTGTGGTCGTTAGAAAAAAGTTTTTATTACGGGGGTAGAATAATGTATTAGAAGGAGCGTAGGTTTTGAAAGAAGAGCATTTGGAAGTTGACACCTGGCTCTGCCACTTACTAGCTAAATAATGCAGCAAATCACTTTACCTGTTGAACTTCAACTTTCTTACTTGTAAAAATGAAGATAATCACACCTATCACTCAAGGTTGTTTTTATGACTACATGAGTAATGTATAGTTCTTGACACTTGGGTGATGCTCAATAAAAAATTCTTTCTTTCCTCCTTCAAACTTCATTGTCACTGGTAAATTGCAAGCAGTTGTTCTAAATTCTGCTGTCAACCCAGCAGACTATGTCTACCAGTAAACACATTTGTCAGAGACCTGATGTCTAATTAACAGAAAATAGCCAAGTCAAATGCAAACACATTCCCTGAAATAACTAAGTAATCCTTGGTCCAGCCTGTTGAAAACAAAACAAGACAAAACAAACGAAACAAAACAAAACTCAATAAGACATTGAAGGACTCATGTTTTTGCTAATACACATTTTTGCCTTAATTTTAAGTTTTAAATAATTTTAAGTCTTCTCCTTAGATCATAAATAATCTAGAGATTATTATTATTATTATTATTGAGTCAGAGTCTCACTCTGTTGCCCAGTCTGGAGTACAGTAGCATGATCACGGTTCACCGTAGCCCCAACTCCTGGGCTCAAGCAATCCTCCTGACTCAGTTTCCCTAGTAGCTGGGACTACAGACACATGCCACCATACCCTGCTGATTTCTCTGATTTTTTTTGTAGAGGTAAAGTCTCACTATGTTGAATAAGGTAGTCCCGAACTCCTGAGCTCAAGCAATCCTCCCACCTCAGCCTCCTAAAGTGTTGGGCTTACAGTTGTGAGCTACCACGCCTGGCCACTCTAGAGATTACTCTTGATCACACACACAGCGAGTTTCCTGTTTTGTCATGAATGTTTACATAGTTCAGCAACTAACCACATATGCTTCCTTGAACAGTCAGTACTGAGCAACCACAGTAGCCAAATAATTGGATTCTACTGGGTAGGGTAATTTCACTAAGGCATACAGGATCCGATCATGTAAAAACCTCTGTTATTTTTTTCTTCTAGCTTGAGACTAGAAAACGAAGCCCCTTCAAGTTTTTCCGCCATGATTTCACCGTCATTACCTATAGGTTCTGTTGAGTTCCAGTCTGCCTAAAGTCTCCAAATACACTGAGGCTCCTGGTGGGCCAGTTTATCACCTATGAGGCTCTAACCCTGAAACAGGTTCATTCCCTGTGTGAAATGTGGAGGCGATGCTTTCGTACCTTGCTCCGTGAGGATGGGCTTTCCATATCTGATTAAATGTCATTAATTCTCAAGTAAGCCTCCACGTAAGGCCTTGGATGATGAGGAAGAACTTGAAAACAGTAAAATTCTCTATTGGGGTGCAATACAAAATGTTTTAATATGAATTTGATCAGGGTTCATGCTGGGAGTAAGAGCATATTCTAGGACTGACACATTCCCAGGCCCCCCAATTTGTTCTATAATGCATAGTCTCAGAAATATACTTATGAGTAATTGTATCTATAAAATGTATCCTTTAATTTGACCACTCTTTGGATCAGTTGTTACAATAGTGTTGAGCTAATTAAGGGAAAGAAAAGTTGAGAAAACAATGATTTGGCACCTCTCTACTTTTATAAGGCAAAATAAAACTTCATGGTTTTCCAGAGGCTTGATGAAAAATTTCAAGGATAGCTTTAAGTGTTGAAGAAAATTCTAACATTTTATTTTTCTGAATCTAGGATGTGGGTGTGGAAAAGCACAATAAAGAGCCATCAGAATACTTAAGGCAGTTTCAGATGTGCCTGAGAAACAACAAATTCGACACCCTGCTAGTCAAAATGACAATGCAGTATTTTAAATAACAAGGTGACTCAGAGGAAAGGAGTCTTAACTCTTACAAAATGAGGCACTTTAAGTTTCTGCTGCTTTCATGAGTAAATGTTTGACGGAGTCAGCGCAAAACAGAACTATTTTGATGGGACGTGGCACTCTGCCATGTGGGCAGAGCCTATAGAATGTAGAAGAAATATCTTTTACTACCCTTTGCAAAGAGTAGACCAACTAGCTGAAGTTAAGCTGTCATTTGCATCCAGAAAACCAAATTCGAGTTTTATATGAACACAATAATTAGCAGCAAAGGGTTTACAAGCTCCCTGCCCTACTTTTTAAATTATCTTGCTAACAAACCCATCAAAACAACATAAACTTTGTCCCAATTTGAATACATTTCGTTGCTTCTTTTCCAACTCATTATTTGTAGAGACAAATCATTGTTTTTCTGCATCCCTATAACTTTCTATATCTATAAGATTTGCCTTATCCAGTTCTTTTTCACAGTCGAAAAGAACCAGACCTTTTACTTTAAGACAAAAAAAAATCCAGTACCTTTCATTTGTGGTCATACTTTTCTGGCACTATTACTTCAGTGTAGTCTTTGATTACTTATATAAGTTCTAATTTTCAGTCAGATTAGCTAATTTCTATTTTATAGGGAAAACTGGATAGGGATGCAGAAGTACTGATAATACACAGTTTAGTAAATTAGCAAAACTCATGAGTATACTCACTCAACCCCCTAGAGCCCCACACATCCATCTTTTACCTTTTTAAATCAGCAGAGCAAGCACAATAATTAGCATGAATAATAACAGATATATTCACTATAAGAAACAAAGTGTGTATATTAAAAATATGTTGGGGCCTGACACAATGGCTCATGCCTGTAATCCCAGCACTTTGGGAGGCCAAGGTGGGAGGATCACTTTAATTCAGGAGTTTGAGATCAGCTTGGGCAACACAGTGAGACCTTGTTTCTATTTTGTTAAAACAAAAGCAAAAAACAAAACAAACCTTATAAAAATTGCTGGATGACTAAATTTTAGTATTCTATTTCCCTTCAAAATTACATAGATGGGCCTGGTGCGGTGGCTCAAGCCTGTAATCCCAGCACTTTGGGAGGCCAACATGAGGGGACTGCCTGAGCCCTCAGGTTTGAGAACTTGGTGAGACCTCATCTCTACAAGACATCAAAAAACTAGTCGGGCGTGGTAGCATGCGCCGTAGTTTCAGCTACTTTGAAAGACTGAGGCAGAAGTATTGCCTGAGCCCAGCAGGTTGACGCTGAGGTGGCCATGAGTATGCCACTTCACGCCAGCCTGGGTGATGGAGTGAGACTCTAACTAAAAAAAAAAAAAAAATTACATAGCTGTCCAATGTTATCTATTAAATAACTTGATTAAAGACAGACCGAGGTTTTAAAGTTAAATAGGCATCTTGGTTAAGTTGACAAACTAAAACTTAGAATATCAATTATTAATGTTATAATTTAAGAACCTAGACCATTTGTATTCACATGCCGTAAAGATTGGGACTGAGAACTGAGACCCCCCTATGTCAATTTGACTTAACAATTTGTTCTAAGAAACTCTTGCCCAGAAATATAAAGCTATAAACCAACACATAGCTTCACTCTTTGCTTCAGGAAATTCCAGAAAAGTAACTTATCTATGTTTTTGTTCATCTTCCCAAACTCTTACCAGAATAATAAATTGCTTATCTGGACAAATAGGTAGCTTACGACAAAAATTTACTTATCAAGATTCACATCAAGAATCTGGCCTTTCTGCTTCCCAGTCCTAGGCGATTATGCCATGGACAGTCCTCCAGTTCAGGTGCTGCCTGTCTTGACAAGTTGCCTTAAGCCACTGGGGCCCAGATTCCCAAGTCCTGAAAATACCTCCTCTTACCTTCCCGTTTTAAGACATTCCTGAGATCCCTCGAGGTGTTCTCTGCTGCAATAATAGCCTGAGGCACTGAACTCTGAGGGATCAACAGAAACTATAAGGTAATCAGTGTGTGTTGCTTTATGCTGAGAAGTGTGTGATGATGTTGGTATGGAGCAATTGAAAACCAGTCCAGCCGGGCTCAGTGGCTCAGCCTGTAATCCCATGCCTTGGGAGGCTGAGGTGAGTGGATTGCCTGAGCCCGCGGGTTCGAGACCCGCCTGGGCAACTTGGCGAGACCTCATCTCTACAATAAATCAAAAATTAGCTGGGCGTGGTTGCGCGCACCTGTAGTTCCAGCTACTCGGAAGGCTGAGGCGGAAGGATCGCCGGAGCCCAGCAGGTCGAGGCTGTGGTGGCCAGGAGTGGCCACTGCACTCCAGTCTGGGCGACAGAATGAGACTCCAACTCAAAAAAAAAAAAAAAAAAATAGAAAACCAGTCCAACCCCACTGGTAAAACTAGAGAAGGGCCATGCAGCTCTTTTCAACCCAGAAATTATCAAGCAGGCCTAGTCTGTAAAAGATTCACCGTCGTAATATGAAAACCTGCTTCTGATCTTGTGCTTTCCATAAGAGGTTTTACGACTCGCTTTAGACGTTCAATCTCTTTTTTTCCTGAGAAATTTGGAGATGCTAGAGTGATATAAGCATTGGTTTATATTCCTGGGCAAGAATTTCTTAGAACAAATAGTTAAGTCAAATGCTTGTTTTTATATGAACCAATTAGAGTGGAGCTACAGGGATGTGAGGGACTTTATTGTCTAATTTGTATATTCAAGGTGGGACCTATGAAACACAATGAGAGGTAAGGGTCTTCTCAATTACAAATACACAACTTACTGAAATCGAGAGCTTGTACTTTCAACTCTATAACCTCTGTCATAAATTAGCAGTAATGCAGAGCCCTGGAAGTTGTTGCAAGTGCAGATCTCAAAGGGACACCATGCTGTCAGTGAGCATAAAGTGTTTTTTTGATCGACTTGAGCTTACAAACAGCCAAACAGACAGACAATAAAAAAGCCTAACAAGCCAGATTTTGTTCATCATCTATCAACCAGTAGAAACGGATTCCCATCACACCCTGGGAGAGATCACCACATGATTACACCACAAAACCAGATTCCTGGCCAGGCAAGGTGCTGCATGCCTGTAATCCCAGCACTTTGGGAGGCCAAGTTAAGAGGACTGCTGGAGGCTAGAAGTTTGAATTTCAGACCACCTGGGCAACATAGTGAGACCTCGTCTCTGCAAAAAATTTAAAAAATTAGCTGAGTGTGGTGGTATGTGCCTGTAGTCCCAGCTATTTGGGAGGCTGAAGTGAGAGGATCACCTGAGCCCCAGAGGTCGAGTATGTCATGAGCCATGATTGTGCCACTGCACTCCAGCCTGGGAGACAGAGTGAGACCCATCTCAAACCATCAAACAAACAAACAAACACACAAAACAACCCCTCCCCGCACCAAAAGACAGATTCTGCGATACTGCTGTCATCAACAAAGAGTAACCTGTTGACTGTGTACAACTAGATGTCGACATACATGAGATGCTTTTGTGTATATCTGCAAATCAAGACTGACCCAGTGAGCTGCTTGGTGTATGCTTCGTCCCTAGGCCTGGCTGTGAAGTTAGATAAGACACGAGCAGTGGAACATTCTTGGCCAAGAGCCAGAAAAAAGAAGCCAACCACAGTTTCCTCAGAGAACAATGATCCAGGCTGTTTCAGTATCCAAGAGTGAACATGGGGAGCAGGATGGCCAAAGTGACAGCGTGTCATTTTTTAATATGTTAAAGTAGAACTTTTTTAAAGAAGGTAAAATCGTGACATTTACATTAATATAAAAATGAAGCTATGTTAAACATTTTGTTTAACTCCAAGAAACAGGTGAGGTGTTACAAGTTCAAGGGAGAATTTGTTTTAAATTATGAATTAGGAATATTTAGATAAATGTGTAAATGGACATAAAATGGGCCTCCTGGGTGAGTGGGAGGAGGAAGGCCAAGGGAGTCTTCACCACAGTTTACACCTTTCTCCACAGTAACTATTGTGCTCTGCTCTCGGTGATGAGCGACTTATGGAGCTGGGAAGTACCCCAAAGCAGTGAAGGGCAGGAATTGGACCCCGCGGAGTACACACCTGAACCACACAGACTTCTTTACATGGAAGCACAATCCTTTCCAACACCCGCAACTGGCTGAGAATGGAAAGTTGCAAGCCAGATTTGAGAACCGTCTAGTGGCAGAAACTGCACACACTGAGGGTTTCCTGGATGCAACCAGTACGCGGGGGACAGTATTCAGGAGCATTCACTACCCATGTGGCCACTACTGACACGTCTTGGACGCTGGCCCAAACAGGGCAGGAGGCAGTGAAGGGAAGAGGGAGGAGACATTTTCAGAATTGTCCTTAGGGAAACCCAAGTTCAGTGGCTTTGAAAAAAGGGATCTCTTGTGGGGGGTCACCACTGTCTCCCTTCACAGCAGACCCTGCCTCGTAAGGCCACATCAAATAATCATGCACGCATGTGAAAACAGCGTGCCAACTCTGCCCGGCAGATTCTGGTCAGGTCCCTGGCTTTCCCTTTGCAGGATGGATCTAGAATATTCACCTGTTTTGATATACTTGATCAGGAATTATTTACAGACTCATGGAAAAACATTTAGAAGGGAATTTGGGAAAGTTCTAAAGTGAACCAAGGACGCATTGTTCAGAGCCTGTCTCTTTCCTTACTGTGAATTTGGTAAGAGTATATTCAGAATTTTTAAAAAATGTAGGAGAAGGAATTGAGGGAATAGTATCTTTTTCTTATAAATTTGGGTGAAAAGACAATTATGTGATCAGAGATCTTTTTCATAGTAAAGATATGAACAACACCAGAGTCTTTGTAGCTCTATTGCTGTTTGTTTAGTTGAAAGTCCTTCAAGGCTCAGTTTTATGTTAAAGGTCTGCTCTGAACTCATCAATTTGCTGTTCTGGTTTTCCAATATTTCCGCTTAATTGAATATGATCTCCTCTGTTTACCCTACACGTGAATATGGGGTACTGCCTCTTTTTAAAATTTGTTTCATGTTTAAGAAAGAAGAGGAGGAAGAAAGAAACAAGGGACAGAGAGAGGAAAAGAGAACTGGACAATGGGAAGGAAGAAAGAAGGGGGAGAGAAGGAAGAGGGGGAAGGAAGGAGCAGGAGAAGGGAAAGAGGGAAGGAGGAGGAGAAGCAGGAGTCAAACAAAATCCTTAGCACGGAGATATGTTAAGTATTTTGTTTAAATCAAGAGGAAACAGGTGAGATGCTACAAGTTCAAGGGAAAATTTTAAAAAATAATGAATCAGGAATATTTAAATAAATGTGCACATGGTGGGGGGGAGGAAACTGAAGAGGAGAAGGGACAAAAGGGACAGAAAGAACCACAACCCTGATTCTAGGTTCAGTTTGGTCACTAGCTTGATACCGACACGTGAGACCAGGTCGCTGCCCTAGGCCTGGGGCCCTTTTTTTGTTTTGAGCACTGGGTAGTCACAAAAGCCTCAACTTCAGCCTTCCTTGGACTCCATTGTTCCAAAGACAGCAGCAGAGAGCTGGAGCAGGCGTCTCTCCGCCTTGCAGCTGGCGGCCCCGCTTTCTCCATCCCCTTTCAACTCTGTTGGGGGCCAGAGCGGGAAAGGGAGAGAGACAGAATCCACTGCCCAGAGCCAGAACGCCAGGCATGTCCTTGTCCTCTACTGATGGCATTGGGGAGATGGCCCCTGAGGGCCCAGATGACGGGCACTGCAAGAGAGTCACCGCAGACTGGGGGTATCTGCAGGACAGTGAGGCCAGCGTGGCTGCCGTTGGGTCACCCACTTACACACACCCTTGTGAATCTGTCTCTGTGCCACTTCAGCGTGGATTGAAAACCCTCAAACAAGTGGCAGAGCAGAGAGACCAGGCCTGATGTTGCGCTTTGTGTGGCAAGGGTGTGAGGGTCCCCGGTTCAAACAGACCCTGCAGAGCTTTGTAGACTCAGGTGGCCTCCTGGCACCTCGCTTGGTGAGGCTCTCAACACTGAGAACTGTGGCGTCCCACCAGGCAACTACTGGAGTTGGGGAAGTAGCAGGCCGGTCCTCCAGAGAACCAGCAGTGAACCTGCTGCAGGGCACAGCAAAGACCCAGTGGTGTCACTCAAAGAAGCCTCCGTGACCCAGAAAGTCACAGATGGGCAGCGGCTACCTGAAGGCTCAGCTGTCTTTCTTAGTTGCCTCCATGTTCCAGAAGCCCTAATATTGGAAGGAAGGGAAAGGTGTGGTGGGCTGCTGGGAAGATCTGGCCTGAGAAAGAGAATGAGATCGAGGTTTAAAAATGAACTACACTGGATTTTTTTTTTTTTTGAGGTGGGGTCTCACTACAGGCTGTACTACAGTGGTATAATCATGGCTCACTGTGGCCTCTATCTCCTGGGCTTGGGCAGTCCTTCCATGTCAGCCTCCCTAGTACCTGGGATTACAGGAACGTGCCACCACGCCTGGCTGTTTTTGTTTGTATAGACAAGGAGGTCTGGCTATGTTGACTAGACTGGTCTAAAACTACTGGACTTGAGTGATCCTCCCACCTCAGCCTCCCAAACTGCTGGGATTACAGGCGTGAGTCAGCGCACCCAGCTTAAACTGGATTTTTGCTGTTGTTGTTGTTGTAGAGATGAGGTCTTGCTATGTTGCCCAGGGTGGCCTCGAGCTCCTGGGCTTAAGCAATCCTTCCACCTTGCCTCCCAAAGTTCTAGGATTACAGGTGTGAGCCACCACACCCAGCCTTGATTGGATTTTTAATAACTGAAAGTGACCCAACAGCTTTGAGAGTGCTTGAGTGATTGTTAAGAAGCAGGAAAGGAAAAGTGTACAGTGCAAGGTTGAAGGCAGTGATTGGAAAAAATAATACTGTTTCATGTCTGTTTCTCCATAGAGGTCCGACTGTAAGTAAGCTGGCTACAAATGAGTGGCACAGCCATGTTTGGTGGTGAGGCTGGGGAGCAGAGGAGGGAGCATAAGTTGCCAAAGAGGTGGGCGTGAGCGGATGGCTGCTTCGCTGAGGGGCCCAGGAGGGCCTGGCTGGGAGCTCCAATGAGAAGGAGGAGTCACTCTTCCCAAACCCAGACTAAAGTCTAACACTGCCCAGGGCTGAGCTGAGACAAGGCCTCGGAGGAAGTCCGGTTGACGAAGTGATGTCACACTGCAGCCATACAGGCAGAGGTCAGGGAACAGACGGTCTTGTGCGCCATGGTAACAGATTTTGATAAGAGTTTTCTCAGCCCTTGTATCCTTGTAGAAAACTCTGGATTTGTTAACTTAATTGTATTGAATGGATCTCATATATCTTATAATGCTGTATAATTCCAGTCTCAGGGGTAAGAAACAACGAAGACACCTCACATTTGTTTCCTTATGGCCTCATTGCTGCTGCCATATCTAGATTGTTATAAAATATTCATTGATGCTGTTTCAATTTTCCTCTCACTTAGCTCTTCATACACAGGATTAAATCCTTGTCCACCGCACGTGTGCACACGCTCAAGTGGTCATGGTTGACATCAAGGGTCTGGGTGACGAATCTGTTTACTGAAAGATGGAGATAATAGGTCCAAGTGTTGCTATAAATGGTTCATATTAATCATGTCTAGCGAAAGCTATTAATGTGCTAGCATATAGAAAACGTGTAGAAAAATAATGAAAGCATGCCAGCTGGAAGTTCTACCCTTTGATATTCATGATTTAAAACATGGAGCAGGATGCCTTCCCTCTTGGACTTAGCTGTAAGCTCCAGGGATGAAAACCTCTGCCGGGGCAGCACACAGTCTCTCATTAGGACACTGTCCTCGTAGCCACACTAAAGAATGCACGGGCTGCTGGATGTGTGCATGGTCCTGTGGCAGCAATGTTTCTGGCTTCTTCTCTAATGTGAATTACCGACCTCTCAGCACAATCTGTAAACTTCTACCTGCTACACTTATGCAAATAGTCACTCTGACTCCAATACGACACCTTTTAGTTAATCCTGGAGCATTAAGTAGTGCAGCTGTCTCATGGAAGAAATGAGGAAGAAAGATTCTGCTCAGTATGGAAATAACTCTCTGAAGCGTGTGATAAATGGAGGCTTGTAAACGGCCTATCAGTTACTGCAGTCACGATGGCGGCATATTTCCCTGGGTGCTTATGGGAAATTACTTTCTTTGGCACATTCTCGAGAATTATTTCCTGGGTTCCATTAGCTACGCAGATGACATTCCGGTGTGACGGGTGTGGGTCTATTATTGTTTTGTCAGAGTGCTCTGTGCTGCTCTTAGGTGCCTCGTTTGAATGCATATTATGTTCTCTTTGAATATTATCTGAGAATATGATTCATAGTTTAGTCTTAATGTGTTTTTTGGAGAAAATCACCTAATGAATGAGAAGGAAGTGTGTTCTGGTGGAAGGGAGCAATAAATAGCAGAGCAGGTGACCCTGCTCCCGTCACGCATCCATGGGTAACTGTGCGCTGTGGCAAACAACTCTATCTGTGCCGTCTGCTTCTGCATCTGTAACTTACTTTTGTTTCTTTTTCTCTTTTTCTTTGAGGCTCAGCTTTACTGACTACAGCAGGTTAGTTGTCAAGTTTTAGCCACAAGAACACAGTATATTTGGGAACGCGTAAGGCTTGTCACCATGAAAAAGAATGGGATAACAGATTTTTCTATCCACAACTTTCCTTTGAAATAACCAAAAAAAAAAAAAAGTATCTGCACAAAGACAAGTAAGAAAATGCTTTCATTCACTGAATTAATTATTTCAGTATAACTTATTCTTAAATTCCCCTTCAGTTTATGTTTTCTATGACCCTAAGATTTTCAATATTTACTAAATATTAACTATGTAACTTAAAATCTTGTTGAGACAAAATCTAATTATAAAAAAGTATATAGTGCTGACTTATATAGTGTATCTGTAGGAATATTGCAGGCAACAGAAGACCATTTACTAAACTAAGCTAAAATGGAGGGTATTTGAAAGCTATCAGGTACTTCAACATTTGCTGGGGACTGAGTAGGTGGCCAGCGTCAGGAATGGGGCAGATTCCAGGTGTTGGGATAGAGTACATTTTTGGTAGAGACAAAGTCTTGCTATATTCCCCAGGCTGGTCTTGAACTCCTGCAGTCCTCCCACTTTGGCCTCCCAAAGCGCTGCCTGTACTTAGAGCTGGGAGCCTTTGAGGCAGGCACTCCCAACTCTCCGATTCTGATCATACCAAAGAGGGGAAGCCATTTCCTAAAAGGACATTAAAGAGCAGCTAAGAAGTACAGCTCATGACAAATGCCCGCCGTGCATTAAGTCACGGAGACTGGAGAAGAAAGCCCAGAGATAAGAGAGGACGACTCGGTCTGGAATTATTGAGAGACTTTTTGAAAGAGGCAAGATACGTGGATTTTGGGATGAGATCAGTGAAGGGAGATTAAAAATGCTACACCAAAGAAAGAAGGTAACCAACAAACCCAGAAAAAAACCCATCAGTCTGCGGAGTGGTCCGCGTTGCACCGAGTCAGCCTGATGTTGCTCTCTTTCTCGGAGGGGCTTGTGGTCACTCACCGGAAAGACAGCAGTGCCACTCTTGACCCCAGTAAACTGTGTCTTCCCATCAGAGATCACGTCATTCTTTCTTCAAAGGCATCCTGGAAACTCACAGTCATGGCCCCAGGGCACTGGGGAATTTGTGGTCTGGCAGTCTACCCGCCCAATCCTCAGGTCCATCATCCTGAACGTTGTAGAAACAATAGACATCACAAAGAGCTGGTCAGAAACACAGGAAATGGCCCCTGTGGCTGTGACATTGTTTAGTGTCTATGCCCCATTTACTGCTTGTCCTTCTCTCCAAAATGTTGGGAGGGATCTGGGCGGCATCCCTCTAATGCTGCTGCCCGTTGGGAATGAGGAAGTAGACTTTGCACTGTATTCCCTTCACTGTCAATGACAAGCAGGACTCTACCAGACAGACTCCTGTGGCTGAGTCGTTTGAGTTAAATTTTAATTCTCCTTCACCCACCATATAGTTAGAACTGATACTTGTAGCTCTTATTTCATTTTTCACACACACACACAAAACCTCCAGCTTTTTATGGCAGGGACACAAGAACAAATAAAGACCCCCACCTGCTGGTCTCAACACGATTTCAAATAAACACACTAAACTGACTTCCAACTTAACATTTTCATGAATATAAACCCGGGGATTCCTCTGTGCTGAGCGTGCCTATCAGGGACTCAATAACTATTTGTCGATTTAATTCAGAATGTGTGTGGAGACCGATGGGGAAGGCAGTTTTGTGTTGGTTGTCGTGAAATGAGGTTCCTGTCATGGTAGACCTGGAATGCAGCACTCTTGCTTCCCCCCAGAAATAGCAGGGAAAGCAAGTGAGTCTCTGGATAACATGAGTAAACACGAATCAAGTATGTTTACAGTGTCCTACCTTGATGGTGAATTTGCAAATCTGTCTGCTCTCAGATGTTCAAGACAGAGAAAAATTACACAGGAAAAAAAAATCTTCTATTTCCTTATCAAAACTGGCAAAAGTCAACGTGGACAATGAATTGGAAAAAGCCCAGAAATCTGGGCTGTTTTGAGTGTTATCTTGTATGTATCAGGTGCGCCTGGTGGTAAGGGGAGGGTTGTCATTGTCGACTTTCCCATCTTCAGTTAAGTTTTTTCACCAAAGGTGACAGTTGACATGAGGTGGCAGTGAAAGAGACACATGAGCATTTCACACCTGTTTAGATGTAAGCAGCGTGTCTGCATGTGGTTGGCTCTGTGAGTGAGGCTGACTCCGAGGCCATGGGAATGTAAAAACAGAGCCTGTTGTGAGAGGTAGCAGTGGTGGCCTTCCACATACCCGCAGAACCCAGCAGGGGCTTCCCACCCCTGAATGTATACACACACCTGGCTCTGAGCATGCCCAGGCTAGAAGCCTGGGGGCTGTTGTCTACACACGAGAACGAGTGCCATCCTCAGTGGCAGATGCCGGTAAACCAAGTTCACAGCTTGATGTCTAAGATGGAGTGCCAGCTTGGTCACTTTTAGTAAGAAATATGATTATCCCTTTAGCCAGGGAACAATAGTCTCTGGCCAGCCATTCTCTCTGTGCAGATGAGTGAGCATGAGATGCCAAATTGTCACCTGACGCCCACTGGACAAACTGGTTAGTAAGCATTCTTTGGCGGATTTTCCTGATCTGAGAGCTTCACTCCTGGCTTTTTTATCTCCTTGGTTTGGTCCCTGAGTGCCCTGTTTAACCATTTAAGGTCCATCTTCCATCACCTCCTGGTCTTAGGGAAAACTGTAATCCTTCACTTACTGAGTGCAGGATAATTTTACTTGTGACTTTTGCTCTAATCAGATATTCTCTATAAAGTACAAATGAAGATGCCAAACGCGCTTTTAAAAATGTTTATACAGGTAGTACCTGGAGGTCACATGTCTTCTCAGGAGGCTGAGAGTTTCACAATGCTGAGTGATAGTGAATTTATGAAAATGCAAGTTGGCGCTACCCACTTCTTGAAGGCTAGAAAGATTGGCCAACTGTGAACAGCACTAGAGCTCAAAGCATGAAAGCATCCTGGTCTCTGGAGAGGTGATCAGTGATGGAGAGGTGATCAGTGATGGAAACACGTTACCATGCCTCCATGTCCCGGATGAAATGGCCATACACACTGCCCTGTAACTCTCCTAGGACTCCAGGCCCCCACGAGCCACCAAGGTGACCCATGAACTGTGCAGTGGCTCTGCCGTGGCTCATGTCCAGTGGACCTTCCACTGTTGACAACATCATATTCAACATGCAGCTTCACATTTCTGGCCCTACACTGATTATAATTTTTCCCTCATATGCTCAGTATAGTCTGGTGTGTGACAAAGGGCAGCAAGGGAAGGAGAGGAAAGGACTTGAGGTTGTTAGGGTCTATTTCTCTACCCCCACACCTGATGCATGCTGGACCCCAGGTAGCAGCCTTGAAGGAGGAGGCCGGTCAAGAGGCCTGTGATTCACGCTTGGGTGTGAGCTCAGGGAGTGCTCTGAGGGGTGACTGAGAACAAAACTCAACCCAAACTGCCAGGATTCATTTGCAAGACAGATTTTTTAAAATGTCCATTTCCTCCATCTCAAAAATCCCATTGTAAAAAGGGTTTTTCCTTTTGTCCTTACTCTGCTGGTCCCCCGGGCAAATGTCTTTGTTGATGACATTTCCTGAAGATGCTCAAAGGAAAGCAGTTGATTGGAGAGGAGTTTATGCCTGCTCCAGTCTGGACTCTTATAAAAGAGAGGAGTTGAGTTTATATTTTTGAGCAGAGGCAAGAAGGAGGGAGTCTGTTTGGGGGACAAATGTTTCCCAAAGGCAGTGGGGAGAGCATCTTCCTCAAGTCCCTCACACCTGGGCTTGAACTCCATCCTGCCACTTACCAGTAGGTGATGGTGACTGAGTCGCCTGGCTTCTCCTCGTGTGTCCTCAGTGTCGTGAGGGAAGAAGACACTCAAGCACAGGATTTATGATACATCAAATTAGACCATGTGGGTAGTGTCCCGTCAGGGCACCCATTCCATCGTGGGGTTCAGAAGCCAGCCTTCTCCTCCTCAGTGTGTCGATGGTACCAGGTGAGAGAGAGGACTTCCGGGATAACCACCTGTTCTTTCTCATTGATGGAGATTTTCTCTTCCCTTGACGCACTTGCCCAGGTAAGTCCCCGACAAGAGCTCTTTCGCACCCTGTCTACAACATCCTGGCTGGCGACCCTGCATCACTTGCTGTGGTCCCGGTGTGGGAGGGAGATTGGTTCAGTTTGGCAGTGAGGAGAGCATTTCACTCCCCCGCAGCGGCAGTAATGGCTCTTCTGCCCTTAGGGAGGGAGATATGGGGGCTGCTGAGTGACAGGAACGCATCATCTTGACAGTATTGTCCTTTTCCACTTCTGTACATTTGATCGTAAACTGCTGCAACTTCTTTTTTAATACTTCTTGATGATGTCCCTGGCTGATTTTACTTCTTGCTATGTTCTCGTTCATTTTTTAGATTCTCCAAGATGTGTCCAACCAAATGAACTTTTTTGCTACTTTAAGTAGTTGTGTGCACCTTTGATTCCTAGACTTTACCTTCTGTATGGGCGCCGGATGTCACAAATACAGTATTATGGTGAACTCACATTTTCACCACGGAGAATCAAATCTGATCTCACAAAACTTGTTTTTCAAATGTAAGAGCCAAAGCTGTGATCACCTGGGAGCTCAGGGCGTGAAATGAGAAAACGAAAACAAGAGTATAAAATAAGGCCAACCGTTTTCCAGCGGGAATATAGACTTGCTAGTTAAAATGATCTTCAACTTTCCAGACACAGCCTCAATTTCACTGCATCTGGTATGGCAGGAGGCACAATGAATACTTTGCTCCCTTGACTAACAATGAAAACATATCATTAAAACAGATACACTTTTAACTGTAATGTCTTGTGCTGCAGAACCAATCACCTCAACAGAAGACTTGTGGAAACCCTGTTGGGTTCCTGCAGAGTTATAAAGAAAGCTCTTGTGGAAAATGTTGATCTCTTGGTTTGCAAAGAATTGCTACAGTTACGATTGAGACCTCAGAGAAGCCACTGCATGTTCATAGTTGAATTTAAGATACAGAACATTCTGGAAAAGCTTCTCAAGTAGTGTTGGATGAATCAGCCGTAAGAGATGTTCTAAATCAATGCCCAGCATTCTCATTCCCCAAGAGGAGGTCCAGGAGACTCGATGCCATGTGACTTCCAGTCACGTCCAGACAGCTTGCCACCTGCTCTCCCCAAGAGCAAACGGACCCCTGGGCGTGACAGGCTGCCCCCAGTCCAACTGCCTCTGGTCATTCCTATCCTGCTGGCCTTCCCTGCCAGCCTGTCACCCCTGCTATTCCCTTTACTGCCAGCAAAAGACAAATGTGGAGACTGGCACATGTTGGCGGTGGTGGTGGTGCTTTGCAAGGCACTCTGCTTGCAGTGCTAGAGTACATGCAGAGCTGGGACGTTTTTCTACCGTCTTAATGGGCCCTTTGGCCAGGAGCTGACTGCTACCCAGATGAATGTAGAAGCTGTCATTTAGGGTGACCTTTAAATGTGATACGTTACAGATAATTAGGACATAGGTTCGGCTTCAGAGAGCCAGCATGGCAAGGTGGTTAAGGAATAAGCTCTGGGGTAGACTCCTTGTTCTGCACCTGACTAGGCATGGAACTTTGGGTAAATTATTTAACCTCTTTCTACCTCAGTTTCCTCATTTGTCAAATGGGAATAATCATAGTGTCTTCCTGACAGGCGCGTTATGGATCAATGTGTTTATTTAGAACATGCCAGGGTTATGATAAATGCAACTTATGTGTTTTTTTCTTAAAAATCTTAGGTCTACAATCCCTTATTCCCAATTCTAAAATAAAAGAGTTTTTTAAAAAAGCACATGTTGTAGTTCTTTTAGTGGCTAGATCTGACTGGAACTGATCTGTGACAACTTATAGACTTTGTGTGAATGTTCATACATACAACTGAAAAATTATTCATGTATTTGATTAAGAGCTAGTGCCAGGTTGGGCTTAGTGGCTCAGCCTAGAATCCCAGCACTTTGGGAGGCTGAGGCAAGTGGATTGCCTGAGTCTATGGGTTCGAGACCAGCTGGGCAACTTGGCAAGATCTCCCAGGCAACTTGGCGAGACCTCGTCTCTACAATAAATCAGATTAGCTGGGTGTGGTAGCGCATGCCTATAGTTCAGCTTCTTGGAAGGCTAAGACAGAAGGATCGTCAGGGCTCAGCCGGTTGACGCTGGGGTAGCTGTGTGCGTGCCACTGCACTCCAGCCTGGGTGACAGAGTGAGACACCAAATCAAAGAAAAAAAAAAGCTAGTGCCAGACTCCCTAGGGATTGTTACACAGAATATTCACAACTTTTTGAAATCCAAAACTTTCTAAATTTCAAAAGACATCAGGTCCCAAGAAGTTTTCAAAGGGATTGTTGATCTGTGTGGCTATTATTTTATCTGATGAGATAGTGCAGCAAATCTTGTTCTTTGTTTGGTAGTAGTTTGGAAATGTAGAGGCTTTCATGTGTGGAGTTAACATGGTAATCATCAAGATTTGGGAATGAAAGTTCTGGTTAATCAGATATTCTGATTAGCCAGAGTTGATGCATATGTGATTAGCCATGGATCACACATTTTCAGAGACTATGTTGAGTACTGCCAACCCCAAAACTCCCTTCAATAAGTGCAGCCCATATTAATCGAGCATTTCCTTTGTACCAAATGCTATGTTAAACAATTTACATGAATTTTTATTTGATCTTTTCAACAAAATGTGAAATGAATGTTATCATCATCTTTCTTTACACATAAATAAACTGAGCATTCCCATAGTCAGTCAGTGAAACTTAAACCCAAGTCTGGGCACACTAAAATCGATACTCTTTTTTTTTTTTTTTTTTTGAGTTGGAGTCTCACTCTGTCGCCCAGGCTTAAGTACAGTGACACGCTCACGACCACTTCAGTGTTGACCTGCTGGGCTCAGGCGATCCTTCCACCTCAGACATCCAAGTAGCTGGAACTACAGGTGCGTGCTACCACACCCATAGTTTATTGTGGAGATGATGTCTCACCATGTTGCCCAGTTGGTCTGGAACCCGCGGGCTCAGGCAAACCACTCGTCTCGGCCTCCCAAAGTGCTGGGGTTACAGGCTGAGCCACCGAGCTCAGCCCCCGATACTCTTAAATATGAATTGATTATCTTCTGGTGATTCAAAAGTCTGACCCACTACATTATTGTGTTCCAAAGACATCACTAAGGACACTACTACCAGTCAGAGTTGCACATATTAGGCCTCTTCCTTACACCAACATTGTTCTCAGGGCAGAATCGTAAGTCACCTGTGAGTTAGACCACTTAAAAGGAGTAGATCAAAATCACCCTAGCACGTCCTGTCTTCTTGTATTTATTCACTTCTCCAGAGTCAATAGCAATTCAGGACAGGTGAGGAAGGCGAAGGTCGTGCCTCTCAGGAGATCATAAACCCAGGCGAGGCGAGTTAACACACATTTTTAACTTTTTACTTTCGAGATAATGATGTAGCAGTTTACATAAATGCCAAACCCTTGCTGCCATACAGGCTTGATATTCCCAACCTATCCATCATGTGACACAATGATCACATCTTACCTGATGTGTCACCTCTGCATCCACCATCCGCCCACAAGATGTTCCATCATTGTTTTAAATTTTTATTTTTTTATTTTTTTGTAGAGACAAGATTTTGTCATGTTGCCCAGGCTGGCCTCAAACTCCTGGGTTCAAGCAATCCTCCCACCTCAGCTTCCCA
>CAUYQG010085776.1:0-19181 GCA_963574415.1 Tarsius wallacei
TGTTTTTGAGTTGGAGTCTCACTCCATCTCAGACTGGAGTGCAGTGGCCGCTCCCGGCCACCGCAGCCTCGAGCTGCTGGGCTCCGGCGATCCTTCCGCCTCAGCCTTCCAAGCAGCTGGAACTACAGGCATGCGCTACCATGCCCGGCTAATTTTTTGATTTACTGTAGAGGTGAGGTCTCGCCAAGTTGCCCAGGCGGGTCTCGAACCCACGGGCTCAGGCAATCCACTCACCTCAGCCTCCTGAGGCGCGGGATTACAGGCTGAGTCACCAAGCCCGGCTTCAAATTTTTAAATATATAGTATGAATTATATATTTACCCACAAATATGAGTTTTTTTGTTTTGACTGAAATTCTTTTACATCAGTATGGTAACATTTATTGTTTCAGTATGATTAAAACATTTCGATGATCTTTGGTAGCATCAGAAAAATTTCTGAAACATCAATTTAGGTCAGACTCAAGTTTAAAATGTTGATCATGTGATTGACCTTGGATGTGGGTATAGTAACAGGGTTCTGATATGCAAAGCAGTAAAAATTTTTAAACGCCTGCTCCATTGCTCAAGTTTGATTCTTATCCTTATCACAACCAGGACAGTGCTGTGATTTTTTTTAGCCCTTGATGATTATGAACTGTTAGTTACAATCTGGATTTGTACCATAATGGGAAAAATAATGATCTCAGATGGAACATGTTTATCTTTGTTTAGTTAAATTCAGATTGCTTCATAAACCAAATCTTTTTAATCATGGAATCACAGTTGGTGGAAAGATTGGGAATCACTATAGCCTACCTGCAAAAATAGCCCTTATTTGCATACAATTCACTCTATTCCAACGGCAAATACTCTAGTTTATTCCTTTCTTTCCTTTTACTTGGTCTGTTCTAAAAGGCTTCTAATTGATCTTCTGTCCCTTTCCCTCTCTTGATTACATACATTGCTACTCAATTAATCCCGCTCAAAAAACTTGTAATACATCTCTATTGACATCCTAAGTACAAAATTACTTACCCTGGCATTTAAACCCTCTGAAATATAACTGTCACCTGCACCTTAACCTGTAAATCTCATTATTACTGCCTAACAACATGTTTGTGCCAATCAAGATGTATTTCTTCCTACTATCAATCATGGCAGTTAGACATAGGTTCTGAATTGTTGACTCCATGGGTTCAAATTGTGACTCTGTCACTTATTAACTCTGTGACTTTAATCACGTTCTTTAACCTCTCTGAAACTTAATCTCTTCATTGGCAAAATTTAGATAACTCAGAAAAGTGAGTTGTTTGTTATTATTATTATTTAAAGTACCTTCAGTTTCTTGTCTGCAAATTTGCTCTTTCTCTTTCTCTGGACTGAATACCCTTCACTTCCTTTTAATCTCTCTAGAGCAGTGGTTCTCAAAGTGTTGTCTCTGAAAAAGCAGTATTAGAATCATCTGGGAACTTGTTAGAAATACAAATTTGGAGCCCCAACTCAGATCTGTTAATAAAAACTATTGAGTGTGGGGCCTACAAATCTGTGTTTTAGCAAGTTCTCTGATGCACACTAAAACTTGAGAATCAAGATCCCTTTCAAATGCTACCATCTAAAATTATTCCTTATCCCTCCCAGGGCACCTGATCTCTTCCCCCACTAAAACCTCTACAGCCCTTTGTACCATCCCTTCATATTTATCCTCTCCACTTTACTTTAACCAAATGTGTATATTTACTTTATTTCCCCCTTACCCCTGCCAAATTGTTAACACTTTGCAGAAAAGAATTTTGCTCACTAATCTACAAATAGGAAGCAGAATTAAACAAAGTTTCTTTCAAATATTTGTTTGACTATGTTTGGATCAAAGGTTCTATGGTATTCAACGTACTAGAGATTAAATAAAAATTAGAATAGAAAACTTACTTTTTAATATTGATTAAAAACCTCCATTCTGGAAAATTCAGCAGCAACATAGATGGATGCTTCAAGTTCTTAACTGGAAGCAGAAATTCAAGAAAGGCAAAGACATTAAGGCTCCATCCTTACAATCATCTCTATTCTTTGGTTCTATAGTGTAAGCCATTTTTAAAAATGTAATTTTCTGAATGCATAATGATGGATGAGGAATGTACTATCAAGAGTTGAGGCAAAGTGAATGCTCAAGGCTGATGATTCTGTAAAAGTACTTTGTATTTTATCTGCCTGCAAAAGGTATATATGATGTTATTTATGCTTCTCATTTTTCTTAGGTAATTTTGAACTTGGAAATGAAGCCAAGATTGGCACCATTAAATTGCAAATCTAGTGAAGATAACACATACTCTATTCATTCAGAGAGGATAGAATTTATCATATACAAAAAAAGAGAAGAGAATGCTATTTCTAAAACATCATTTACTAATTATTGATTCACTAATAAACAAAGTTTTGAAAGAAGGAACTAGTGGCTACCTCGATGTCTTCGATTCATGTGCTGCTATTTGTCAGATGTAAGGAATATGCTTATGAAACAGAATACAGTTAAAGATGATTAAAAGATTACCTTGTCTTTTAAACTTTTTTTTCACAATCCTAGCATCTACTTCTTTTCTTTACTGATTATGTGAGTAAAAACTATAGCTGCATTAATGACAGAATGCTAAAGAGATAGCTGCCTAGCAGATAAGGTTTAATCAATACAACTCCTAACAGGTATCTATTTTCTCCTACTTCTAAGGTTCTCAGTTTTAAAGATTACTTCTAGAAGGATCTAAAAGAGAGCTCTTGGAGAGATTCTAAGTACTCCTACAATTTGGGGGGAAAATTCTTGCTGTGGCTGATTATAGAACAATATGACAGCAGAGATTTTAGTGATGCCCTGCACATGAGTCACAGGATGAATAATCAGCACACAAAATTATATTCACCTGCTAGTAAAAACCAAACAAAAGTGATTCTAGAATTCATAACTTCATGATAAGAAGGCTCAGTTTTTAAAAAATTAAGTTGACATAAAAGAGCTTTTTTTTTTTTTTTTGGAGGACACACGAAAAAATGCAAGGTTCATTGCAGAGACATAATAACAAGTGCAGATTATAAAAGTAAGCAGGGATGAACCTTGAAAATATTATGACAGTAAAATGAGCCCAACACACACAAAAAATATTTCATTATTCCAGTTGACAAATTGTAGAGACAGAAAGTAGAATAGAGGTTACTAGGGACCAGGGGGCAAGGAGAATGGGAAGTTATTCTTTAATGGATATGAACTTTCTGTTTGAGGTGGTAAAATAGTTCTGGAAATAGTTGGTACAACTTGTGAACTTAACATGGCTTAGTTATACATTTTCAAAATGTTAAAAAATAAGCTTTTAGCACATTTTGCCATAACAAATATATATGCATATATATCAAATACATATATAAAATATATATATCAAACATATATATATATCTTATATATATTATAGATACCAAACAAATGAAATAAAGCTAGCAGGGAGACCCTATGAGAGAAAATCTATCTGATACTAACATGTTATATATGAATCAGCAGAAAAGTAAAAAAGAAGAATTTTCAGATAAACTAGAAAAAGAAGGAATAAACGTGATTCTCATCTGCAAGAATTATATCATGTTACCCATAGAGAAAAAAAACAATAGATGATTAAATAATAGAACAGAAAGCCAGTTGGCACTGAATAATGATATTTTTGAGAAGGGAGGTGACCATAAGTAGGACTGATTATAATAATTTCCTGTCCATTTACAGCACTTTTTATTAAATTTAGTGTATTCTGTAAAACACCATCCTTACTTATGAAGAAGAAAGACAAGGTCAAGGACAATTCTGTTACTGATAGATGGCCAGAGAGAAGACTGAGTTTTTTACAACAAAGTTCAGGGATACTGAGTTGGAGCACAAAGGACCAAATTGTATTTAACCCTGATAAAGAAAGGAGAGGACAAAATTAGAAAACCTGGCTCTAGAAATTAATGCCTAACACTTGAGATTCTGTGACTTTGTGATTCACAGATCTTTGGGAACATTTTAAACACTCAGCATCCAGCAGTAAAAGTGGTTATTAAGAGTACTCCAGGATCACAAAAAATGATCTACTTTTGTTGATAACTATATAAAACACCTGTACTGTATATATTAAAGCAGCATTTCTTTGAAGATGGTCCCCAGACCACCAGCAACAGTATCTCCAGGGAACAAGTTAAAAATGCACATAGCTGGGCTCCTTCCCAGGCCCACTGAATCAGAAACTTTGGGAGGAGAACTAGCAACCTGTGTGCTTGCAAAACCTCCAGGTGATGCTGATGCTAGCTAAAGTTTGTGAACCACCATTTAGGAAAAAGCGAACAGAGAGGTAGTTAACAAGCCTAGCAGGTAGTTAGCCAGACTGCAGGGACCCAAGGGAAGACCGCAGGCAGGCCTCTTGCTGGAGGCAGCTGCTCTGGGAGGCTGGAACAGCACGAAGCCCACAAGGGAAGGATTTTCTTCTCCTTTTCCAAGGGGATTTCTTATTTGACTCGGGGGAACTACTTGTCTGTTGCTAGTGTTAGTAACCCATAGCTTTAGAGAACTATGAAAAATGATTCTGCTCAGGAGACAGCATGAAGACTCTTTCTGCTTTCAGAGTACCTGCTTCCTAACCCTTCCTCTGCATTTCTCCTTATTGGGAATATATCTGCAATTATTATGTTGATTTCTTCAAATATTTCAGAACTGATATTCATATTTCAGCACTGCCAAGAAGACCTTTCAAGTTAGGCCTACCTTATATCACTATCCAAGTATTTCTGCAACAAAATGGTTCAGTTAGATTGAAAGAGTCCTGTTAGATGTGTGTTCTTTTCTTTCCTTTTGATCTTTGTTCTTCTTTCAGTAATGAAATGTCTGGGAACAAGGACCATATATAAGCTAGTAGTAAAACCCTCTGTCCATACTTAGACTAAAGTTATGAAATCTCCTTAACTTTAATATGCTGTCAAATGTTACTGGCCTTTTTTTTTGTAATTCATGGGCATATATTTCTTTTATAACATCATCCAGTTTAATGACTATTAACATTTTTCCTTGTGTCAAAAGTCTTTTCACCTTTCTCTAACTAGATTGAAAGTCTAACTCAATTCCACGTCCTTAAGCCCATGATCTGCCGCTCACCCTTGCTACCTGCTGTTCTCCTTCCAGGTACAACACTAGCATTCAGAAAGAACAAGATCCAGCACTCTTTCCTTGTTCAGGGCCTACTTCTCAGATCATCTCGTGTCCCACCTAGTTTTCCAAAATCCTGGCCTGTGGTCTTACCACTTCTTTGGAGGCGCACACCTATTTCCAACCTGATATCGATATTACTTTTCTTGCTATAATTTACACTGGTCCCTTGAATTATGTCACTTCTAGAAGCATAGGTAACAACTGCACAGGGTTCAGGAAATAGCCCATCAAGCTAGAATTTCTAGCAGTCTTCTCAGAGAGAGTTGCGCAGATGGAACTGTATTTAGAATTACACCATTAACATGTGGTTAAATAGAAGTTTACCAAATAGTTAAAGTAAGGGTTCCCTCAAAATCAAAAACCAATAGAACCAACCCAGATACCCAACAAAATTGAAGTGGATAAAGAAAATGTGGTTCATATACACAATGGAATATTATGCAGCCATAAAGAAGAACAAAAGCATGGCCTTCACAGCAACATGGATGCAGCTGGAGACCATTATATTAAGTGAACAATCAAGAAAACAAGTGAATACCACATGTTCTTGCTCATAAGTGGGCCTTGATTACCGGTCACACAAGCACAAGGGTGGGATCAGCAGATGCTGGACCCGCTAGGGAGGGGGATAGCAGGGAGAGGGGCATGGCAACACACTGGGTACCTAATTCACTATCAGAGGAGAGAGGGCCAGCTAGAAGCCCAAACTTCACCTGCATACAACTTTCTTATGAAGTAAATCCTCACTTGTATCCCACAACCAAAATGAAATTAAATAAGGCAAGAACACATATAGTCATTCTATACCAGTGCTTGCTATTGCAATGAATGTAACCTGCCAGTCACTTACTCAAGAATCAGTGAGTTGGGGATTTGTTTATATTGGGGAAGATAGTGCACGACACTCTACTTAGAGCTTTTGTTAAGGCTTGGAGAATTGTTGAACCAATGAAATTTGGAAGGAAGGAAACATAATGTCTAAATCTTTGATAGAAAGGGACATCATTTTTTAATAAGTCATGAAAACATGCATTAACTCTTAGAGTCAGAGTTTCAATGAAATAAGGTAGCCTGAATAAAGAGGATTAGCTGGTGAGCCAAATGGAAAATGTAATACATTTAATTCATATTTTGTTTTGATTTGACCTTCCTGGGATCTATATTTGTGAAAGAACTAGAGATTTGATTTGCAGCAAGAATATTTTTCTGTCCCCATTACTGAGGGTAGAAGCCAATACTCTAGACCCATGTATCACTAAAAAGTGTCAAGTTTTTAAGTAGTTCTAGTCAATTTATTAAGAACAACAATGATGGTAATGCTAAGTTAACTGCAGTAACCAAAGAAACACAAATCATAGTGGCATAACACAATCAAATTTTATTCATGTTCATACAAAGTCCAGTACAGTTCAAAAACTCTTCTGGAAGTGCTCCTTTGACAAGGACTCAGGGATCCAAGTTCTTTGCATATTGTAGCTACCATTGTTACCAAGGTTACTTTGAAGAGGTACAAGGAGATGCAGGAAACTGGTTTTTAACTGTCTTGGCCCGGAAATGCCCCATTCTCCTCACATTTCATTGACAGGAACTAGTTTCATGACTCTTAACTAACTGAAAGGTAGTCTGGGAAGTACAGGAAGAGCACAAGAACATTTGATGAACCCTAAGAGCCTTTCCCACAAGTAGTGATAATTTATTGATCAATACTATCTACATTCCAAGCACTGTGCTAATTAATTTATATGTATTATCTCTATCCTCAAAACAATTCTTCAAGATATGTGTTATTAATTTAACTTAATAAATGAGTAAACCAAAGCTCACAAAATTAATTTATATGTATTATCTCTGCTTCTCACAGAAACCTTTAAAGGTATGTATTAAATCTAAGTTACAATTGAGGCTCATAAACATAAACTAATTTTCCAAAAGTCAAATGGCAAAAGTGAGATTTAATCCCTAGAAAGAGCCCATCTTCTTATTTCTTCACATGCTGTGTACCAAGTACAATGCTAGGCTCTGGGCAAACCAGAAACAAAAGGAAACATAGGGAAGGGAAAACAGAGAGGTCTACTTTTGGATGACACCAGATACTGCCACCAGCACCATGCTCTGGTGCCTCAAAGGGGTATCCACACCTGGACCAAGGATATAAAGAACAGTATTTCCAAAGTCAGAAAGAACATGCACTTGATCAGAATTAGGTTTTCCATAAGGGTAATTGAGCTTCAGGTTCAGCATCCACAGACATTGTCCAAGACCCTGGGAGAGACCCTAGCAATATGTTCAGAGGATATTTCTGTAACATATGCAAAAAATAAGATCTTTTAAACAACAATTAGTTAAGACCACTGTCTCTTTTCACTCCTATATGGACAATAATATACCCAACAATGCAGCATAAACAATTATAAATTCACCATAATTTTTTCTTTTAATGGCACTTTTATAACATAAAATTATTACAATTTCTGTGTTTGGAGGAATACTACAGAGAGTATTTTGCAAGCTCACATGTGAATGAAACTTTTAGAGTTTTCCCAAATTTAACAATAATCTGTGATTTTATATGACCAATAATAGGTTATGGAAATAAAAGAAATGTTTATGAACAATTAACAATAAAAAGCAATTTTCAATTAACCATGCTAGTGAAAACATTAATTTATCCTACCATCTCTATAGAAAATAAAATTTAAAAATTGTTAACATATGAAGAGGCAATCAGAAAGTATACACCCAAAATTATTGGGGAAAGGGCAGTTTGATTTCAAGAATTTAATTTGTGACATTTGTCAGCTCTTTTAATTTTGTGTGCATGGTTTCTCTTTCTAAGTATATACATCACTGTCATACCTACTTTGTATGTGTGTTTTTCTCTTATACGGTCCTCTTCACTCCACTGCAATTATGTTGTCTTCAGGTCCCCTAAAACTAGGATTCACCCTTGCATTGGCATGCATTGGCAGGTAAAACACCCAATTTACTGATCTAGCAGAAAAAAATAAAACAGTACAGTATCTAAATACCAATCATGTGATTAGTTCACATGCTGGCCATTTCAAAGCAAAATAAGTTTTTGATGTTTTAAATTATTCATGGCAGAAGACATGTATTTAACCTGCAAAGATATGTGCATTCAAAAATTTTCCTGCCAAAGGTAAATAATAGAGTCTTCAGATTGTTACTAGTTATATTTCTGTGCAGATTATCTTAATCAATCAAGGGTACTGTTCAACTTTAAAGGATACCTATGGTTCAGTTAGGCCAGAAAATAAAGGTCCTTGGATAAAAGAAGCCTTTATAAAATGAAGAAAGTTGTCTTTCTAGCCACTTTACATGAAATGTAACAATCCAAACTCTCTAGGGAGAATTAGAATTTCTATCTGGCACAAAGTGAAGTCACCCTCTTGTTAATGGATATAAGATACCTTTAATCACCAAGATAAGAAAAGAAATTGGATAATGTAAGAAAAAAATGCAATGCTAATGATTTGAAGTTTAATAAATAATGTTAATATTTATGCTCAATAAATACCTGATGGATTTTTTTAATGATGTATTACAGTCAACATTTTCAAAAATTCTGCTTGGAAAACAGAAATAGCATTTCTCATATTGAATGTTTTTCATAGCATGAAGAGGAAAATGAGACTAAAATTAGACATTGTCCTCATCAGTTTTTATCAGATTGTCTCAAAACATGTTATAGAGTTTAACTCAGTAATCCTTAAATTCCAAATAATTTGAAATAGCACCATTGTTTTTTAGCTAGGTAACCTGTGGCCCAGAAAGATGAACCGATTTGTTGGTGGTAAGTAATAAATCAAGTACAAAAATAAAGGTGAAGAAGAGGAAAGGAGAAGGTAGACTCCAGAGCACAAATTCCCAGACTAATCCATTCCAGTAAGTTTCTTCTTAAAATATTTTGTTTCTTCTTAGAAAGGCACTAAAGCTCTGTTTTCAATAAACTAATATAGTTCCAGAAACAATTTAATGGTCACTCTGAGTCATTTATGTGGATCTAATTATATCCCAATGGTTCTAAATATATTGTGAACTAGAGATAATTTTGAAGAATTTAATTCACAGAGAAAATATAGAACCACAAATCAATGGAGAATGTGTTAATGGCAGAAAATCCTTCTCATATAAAAATAGTTGCTTCACAATTTTGCCTCCTCCAAATTCTACTTCACTCAAATTCTAGAAAACCAAAAAACAAAAAAAATAAATAAACTAAAACCAGATAGATAAAATCCCAGAGTCTTTAGTTGAAGGCACATTTAGGACCAGAAAACAAATCTCTTTATACCTCTATCACAGGACAGTCACAGATCACACAGCCTCTTCCCAAACTTCTACCCACTCCCAAAAAAAGATGAAGAAAAAAAAAAATCTTACGATAGATGATCACATTAAAACAGTCAGAAGTTATATGAGTAGAATTCCTGTGAGCTTAGATTTTAATAAAATTTTTAATAAGATAACTAATATTTCCAAGAGACAGGCATTGAGAACACTACTTGGCTTTTAAGGTAAAGAGTGGTGATGGCAAAAGAGTGAAAAAAAGAAAGGAAAGGAAGGAGAAAACTCTGCAGAACTATATACTCATTAACCCTATTGTGAGCCATATGCTAGATGTCTATGAAGAGGAAATGAAAAGCTTTGAAATGCAGCTGTCCACTCCCTGCTATTTCCACTCAAATCCAGCTCCTTTTCCACTATGATCCAACACATGTGTGGTGACACATGGAAACACAGTGAGCTCATGAACCCAGGGGAATAGAGAGTCCAGCATTCCCAGCACAGCACCCTGGAAGCACATGGCCACTCCCAACCTCCACCCCTATGGATAGCAAATGTGGAAGAGAACATATTGATGGAAAAATCCACTACAGAGCAGAAAAAGAAAGCCAAAAAAAAAAAAAATTCAGACACCTGGCTACCGTTTATGAATAATGCCAGCAGACAAAAAAAAAAAAAAAAAAAAAAAAAAAATCTAAAACTAACCAAATTGGAAAAGGTCTTTATTCACTCAAATTGTAGCAAGGAACTCCCTAGGTAACATGGGAGTTAGTGGTACCAAAACCTGATAATCTATAAAGACTACACAAACCCAGAAGAATAAATTGCTCTGTCAAAGTTCCTTAGATAGATCTTCAACATTTTACTGAAACAAAATCTCCCATCTGAACACAGGGAATGACAAAGCCCAGTTCATACAAAGGAAGGGAGGCTTCTTTTCTTGTTTTGTGCTTGCATGTTTCTGACACTGCAATATTAACATTTTAAATTGAATCTTTAAATAATCATTATGATGTGAACCACATTATTGAGAAGGCCAGGCTCTCAGTAGATGGGACTAACTGAGGTGGTTACTGCATTGTTTCCAAGTAATTTGGTTTTGTGAAATAGTCTTCTCCTAGGTATTAACGTCTGGTTTGAATTAAAGTCTGCAACATTCTCAGTGCTGCAACAGTAACTGAAAACACCTGTTTTCATCTGATGTCCAAAAGGCCTTCCTGTAGTTTGTAATGTAGAGTTTATACATTTAACTACTTACTCATTTGTTGAGCATGTATTGGCCCTCCACACACCTGGTGTCAAGCACTGTGCTAGGTATACATATAAAATATAACTTAGTTTCAAGCCCTATTTCTTCTGAGTTTACATTGCAATGGGGCATGATATTTAACTCCCCCGAGCCTCTGATTCCTCTTAGATTTATTGTAAAGAACTGAATGAGAAAATATATGTAAAATAATAAATCATGGTTTTTAAAAGGACAGTCTATGCCTTTGAGTAGTTCAATTTGAAAATGACTTATACATTGTTCCATGAAAAGTCTGTATATATATGAAGCAATTTTAAATGCCAAAGGAGCTGAGAAACCAAAGTAGGAGGCAGATAAATCCAGATTGTCGGTTTGTAGTGACTTATTGAGGGAATTTACAGACAGAAGCATAGTCTTCGATGGCCATAAGACAGATAGATCTCTGCCATGTTATTCCCCAGACCAAGGAAAGAATATATGTGCTCTGTGCAAGACAGTTAAAGGCAACCTTCCAAAACAGGTAAGAATGCTCTATGTGTCACGGCCTATAATTTGTGTAATAGCATGAAAGTTGCTTTGATCTAAAAGCAGGAGTATGTGTTCTTACACTAGGGACAGTAAACAAGTAGAAATCAGGAGACATTCATGGGAATGGGTTTAATTAGAAGTCAACATGGTGGATTAGCATACAAGATGTATTCACGTTTGCCTCCACATACATGAATAACTAAAATGTAATATGATATTTGCTATAGCAGATGGTACACCATGTAAGAGAGTACAAAGAAATGAGTCGCTAATTCTCTCTGGAGTGGGGCTAGAGGGAGGTCATCAAGGAAGTGATGAAAGAAGGTCAGAAAGAAGGTGACCTTGAGGGCAGAATATAGAGGTCAGGGAGAGACATTCAGAAAAGTTAAAATTGAATCCAGCAGGTCTCTGGAAAGTGAGAAATCCCTTCTGATAGCAGCAGAAAATTTTATCCCCATTGATGAAATTCAGGCCATTGATGCTCCCATTCTTGGAAGTGGGAAGTTCCTTGGGTGAATGACAGTTCCAGCTTTACCCCACACTACCTGGCCCTGATGGCATTGCCGAAAAGCATTACACTGAGGCGCTTGATCCTCCCAAGGCATTAGTTTAGGGAAATGACTGCTGATTTTATCAGCAGATGAGTCATAGAGGAAGCAGAGATATTGATAAAACTTGAGTTAAAAAATAAAATAGCTAAGAACATAGTACACTCAGGGTACTCAGGACTTACTATGCATTTTACTAGTTTTATCTAGAAAAAAGTGCTGGTGGAAAACTGTTCACTAAAATGTTGGAGTGGCTGTTTCTTCTAACACGTAAGGAAAGTATTCTATAGTGACAAAGCAGTAAGTATATAACTAATGGAGAAATGACCTAGTAAATAGAAGATGCCATGATCCTTGTCCTTCCCTCCCCCACTAGACCTAGGAAGGCATTGTAAATCGATCATGCTTTCCCACTGAAACTAGACACAACCTCAGAATCTTGACCTTTGCTGTCATTCCTGAACTAGCTAGCAACCCCATGAAGAATATGTTAAAAACACAACAAAGAAAATGCTATTGTAACCATAAAAAGATCAGTGGTGCAGTCTCACTGGTCTGATTAAGAGAATCTGTAAACTCAAAGTTTGACTTGATTTCAGACATTTACTGTGAAATAGGGTTGAAAAACTGTGTTGGATGGTATGGATTGGTTTACTCAACATTATGCCAACTTCTTTTTAGCATGCAGAAGCTAGAAGGCTAAAAAAAAAATCTCCTGGTTCCTTTAAATTCAGGTTTCAATTTAAATTCAGAATGACTCACTTGGAGAAAAAAGCAGGGCTGGATGTACATATTCCTGACAAGGTCTGTACATGGTCAGCAGCAGTAACCTGGGCCTCCTAATCCAGAAATTTTCTGGACCTGGTGGAGGAGGCTGCAGCAGGTCACCCCAATGCCCAGTTCTCTAATAAGTTTTGATGAGTCATTCCTAGAAGCTCCATGCACCATAATGATTTCACAAACCACTTAATAGTCAAATATCTTTCTGCTTAAACAGGTTAGATTCTGTTGTCTGCAACTGAAGTCTGACTTATGACAAAGGCATGAAAAAAACCTACCTTAAACTATACTTGCTGGAAAAAAAAGTGACAGAAATAGTTATAATGGTATGAATGTTTTAGTTAAAGCTTATATTATTGTAGCTTCAGGGATTCGCTCTATTAAAATAAATTGAAAATCTGTATTTCCACCTCTAAATTCTGACCTATTCTGTCCTCTCGTATCTCAAATTATATTCTGAACTTCTTCACTTGAATTTTCTGCCATCACCAAGAAGTCATATGTCAATAATTTTAATTTTTTATCTTCTCTTTCATTATTCTAATCACTGGGGCTCGAAATTTCAGCATAATCTCACTTCTCTCTTTTTCCTTCACCAAGTCATGACAGTTCATCCTTTGCATAATCTCTCTTTTCCATTACCATGATCACTAATCTAGTTCAGGTCTCTTTCAGCTCATGTTTGGTCTATCATAATATTCTCTTATTTGGTTTTCCTGTTTTCAGTATCCTGTAGCACCCTTTGACCCACAAATTTATCCTTGCTATGGCAACAGAATTAGTACTCTAAAAATCACTTGCATTTTGGCACTTTCTACTTAAACATTTTGCGACTTCCTATACTTGAATATAATATATAATATACATAACAACTTAGCTGGGCAGTCAAGACTTCCACCATCTGACTGCCAATCAACCATGTAAGATTATCTCATTATTTCCGGTCTTAAGATACCACTAAAGTCAACTACTGCCAAACTGGCACCTTCACATTGTCTTCTTATTAACATACTATTTAGAAAACCCATGTCTTATACACTATTTTTTCTTCCTTCAGGGTCCTTACTCTCTTCTCTGCATTTGATGTAATGTTGAATGAAAAATCATAATCCCTTTTCCATTACAAGGGGAAAAGGGGAGTAAAGATCCTGAGGCTATATGAATGACAAATAGAAACGAATGTACTAAATTAGGAAAACAATATTTTACATTATTTTATTGTTTTAGCCAACTGATTCATCAGACATAAGTTTTATTGAGATTCTGGAAGAGCTACAACTTATTGTTAGATTTATTGTTCTCCAGAAGTGGAAATTCCATTCAAATAGGCTAAAGTCATCAAATTCTCCACATTGAATGACAAATTGTTATTATTGGCTTATAGAATTGATTTTCTTGGTGATTATAATTATTAATAAGGCCAGATGAGAACTTGCTTAATGTCAGCCAAGGGGAAACATCCAGGAAGATGACTGACTAGCTAAAACTCTCTCACTATCATATATTTTTTTCTGTGACCATTTTAGGAGCTGCATAAGGAATGCATTATTAATTTTATCTATCTCACCAGAGGGCCTCCACTCTATGTGTAAAACAATGGAACGTTCTCCTTTTTCTTCATCCTCTCTCCTGTTCAGCAGTGTGCTTGCACCAGCAGGTGAAAGGATTTCTTCCCAATTATGCAGCATCTTGTCACACATTACCTCTTCTCTCTCTCTGCCCTGCCACTGTATTTTTCCAATCAAGGGCTCTGGCCCAGTAGACAAAGTGATGCATCTGAATTCACGCTTGTTGATTATGGTCTTAGGCTCATTTTGTTCACATTGTTCATTATCTATGCCCATATCACACAAGGAATGAGTGTTCTAAGGCTTCAAATGTTACTTTTGGTTTCCCTGCCAGTTTTCTTTTTTTTTAAAATTTTTAATTTTAAATATATGGGGTACAATTCAGGCAAATGTTCATTATCCCTGCCAGTTTTCACTTGTCAAATTTGAAAAGCTCCCATAGTCTTCTTTTTATGTCAACCAGCTCCTCCCCAGAATGTTAGTCTGGGTATTTCTCTTCATCCTCTCTTCATACCCTCCACATTCAGTTCATAGAACTCTAGACCAGGCAAATACATAATAAGATGTGCCCCTCACCTAAAATCCATCATTGCAACCATGCAATAATTGCAATAATTGCAACCATGATTTAGAGACTTCATGTTGTCAGATACCATCTTGGTAAACTTTTAAATCCTTATTGCTCATTCAAAGTCACAAAAGTCAATGGAAAAAGTGAATAACAATTTTCCTGTGCCTGAACACTATCAGATTTTTCCCCTTAGAGTCACATTGCTCAAACATGCTTCAAAATGCATTCCTTTCCCAACAAATGGGCTCAACAAGTCTTTTTAGGCTTTTTATCCCAACGGTTGTGCCGGAAAAAGACAAACAATAGGCCACATCAAATCTGCATATAACCACATACAGGAATCTACAACCTCCAGTTTTTACTCAAAAGGTCAATTTTTACCCAAAAAGTTAAAGTCCTCCGTGATGAATCATGACTTTTCAGAATTCTACTGTTTGCCCATATTTGTTTCCTTTTCTCTCTCTTCCATGTCACATTCTTCCACTTTCTTCTCATGAGCTAGATATTGATTCCTCTTGGAGGATCTGTCATTATTTTCAGGAGTGTGCATGCTACTTCTCCAGAAAGTCCAGACTGTCACATGCTTCTCAGTTTAAAGAGGCCCATGTGTATTGTGTTTACTTCTCTTTGGAATAGATGTTCATGTCTTCTTCCTCTTGTCACTTTCCTCTCCTTTTTCTTCTCCTGACTCAAGTGTCAACTCTCTTTCACTTTGTTAGAATCCTGTATTTCTTGGTTTTCTTGTTTCCTCAATTTTCTACCAGAATTTTTCATGCTCCTTTTTCTTTTTTTTTTTTTTTTTTTCCTTTTCCTTTTTTTCAGTCTCCAAGTCTCTTCACACTTGCTCAAGCTAGATTGCATTTAGTTCCCCTGTGTCTGGCTCTTCCCTCTGGCAAAAAGATAAACAGACTTTCTCTGACTTCCCCTTAGCTCCTTTCCTCTTCTGTCTAGGATTGGAATTGAAATGGAATGTTTGCCCTTTGTGACTTCTTTCCACAATGGCCTTGCTTTATAAACAGATAATTATACATTTCCCCTCCAAAGAAGCAGCTCTGGAAATCTCTTACTGTACTTCATTCATCTACTTTCGGAAAACCCAGCCACATTTAGAGCTCAGAAATGAGTGTATTTAAGCCCTTCATAAATGTAAAACTCTTCCATCTTGATTATGATTAAAAGCTTGGATTTCACCATTTATCAGGTCTGGACAATTATCACTGTTATGTGACCTCAGAGGGCCCTATGCCTTTCCTTCATAGACTCTACACTGTTATTCTCAATTATTTGTGTGATTATCTGTGCAACATCTGAATTCCTAATTAACACTGGTACTTATCATCACCCTCCAATTGTTACCCAATATATGAATGGAAGCAATAGGTTTCACAAGCATCACACTGAATATTCAGCAGTATATGGAGAGCTAACATTTCAACTGGCAGCAAAGGCAAATAAGAACAATTATACACTTGTAGGCATATGGTCTGAATGCAGATGGGATAACAGTCTGCAGGCACTGCAGAAAGCAAACGAAGGAGCTTCAGCTGAGACTGCAGAGTCACTGCAGATTATAAACATCCTTGTTCATGCCAGAACCTCCTGGGCAACAGAGCCACAGGAGACATCTCAGTGGAAAAGGCTGCTTGGCTTCAAGTCTAATAACCTTAACATGATAGAGGGCAATTAGCCTCAGGCTGTGGTCTCCAGGGTATGCTTTTGGTCACCTTGCACCAGGAGTGCCTTCCTCCTGTAGTCCAGAGAAACCCTCAATGTTACCCTTGCACCCTATTTCTCCAGGAACAATCAAGTTTTTCCTCTCCTGCCCCAAACTATAACACATTAAACAGTTTTTCTCCTGGTCATTTTTCAACTTATGACTTTTCATAAACCCCTTTTATGCTTGTTCTTAGGTCAGAGAAATCAGAAGTAGAACAAGTCATGTAGTGCCCTAGGACAAAAGAGAACTTAATTCTAATCCTGACTGTGTGATGACCTGGCTTTTGGTTTGGACAAGCCACATTACTGGGCCTGTTTCTTCAGCTGTTAAATAAGGGAGTCATCTGCTTCAAGGTTTGATTTGATTGGGTTTTTACCTAGGGTTGATCCTCTAGGACAAAGTTTTTCAAACTGGGGTTGTAACCCCTTGGTTCATTGTAAAATCAATTTTTGTAATGGATTGGAATACATAAGAGTACATTGCACAGAACAAGAATGTTAGTCTATAAACTTTTGTTTTCTCTCTGTGTGTGCATCTATGAGTTGAGCATTAGACATATTTCTTATTGTGGATAGAAGTAAAAATGCCTTTAAAATTCTGGCCTGCAAATATAGAAACACAGAAAATAGATTAGTGGTTGTGTAGGACTAAGGGTAGGAATGAGGTGTGATGGTAACTTGACTTAAAATTTATTTTTAGGGTGATGGAAATGTTCTAAAATTAGATTGTGGTGGTGGTTATACAATTCTGTAAATATACTGAAATTCATTAAATTGTGCACTTAAAATGAATTTTATGGTTGTAAATTATATCTTAATAAAGCTGTTTAAAAATAAAACAAAACACTGCTCTAGAAGGTATTGGGTTTGCTTAAGAGCATCTATGGACTGTCAAAAATTATATCATAATGGTATTTTTCAAGGAAGAGGAAATATAGCTTTTATCAGATTCTCAAAGAGATCCAAAACCCATAGAGTCTTTAAAAACCACTTGACCAACATGTCAGTTTCCTTCTAGCACTAAAATTCCATGATTCTAAAACCTTAAAGTTTATTTTAACTTTATTTCTTCAAAATTATAATGATAAATGAAGTTTTATTTCCAAAGCATTTGCAAGAATCTGCTTATTTATCCAATAATCTGGGAGGATTGGATTACATGTCTTAACTATATATATTAAGAAGTAAATCATTGTGCAAATTTGAAATTATCATTATTTGCTTATAAACTGACATACCTTATTATATTTATCTGCATTTGGTCCATATCCATAGGGTTTTTAATCATAGCTACATCTGCAATTCACATTCTAAACTGCACATGATAACAACATTTGCACCTCTAATTTTTTTCTAATATTGCTGATCC
Source organism: Tarsius wallacei (assembly GCA_963574415.1). Lineage (NCBI taxonomy): Eukaryota > Metazoa > Chordata > Mammalia > Primates > Tarsiidae > Tarsius > Tarsius wallacei. The sequence continues at coordinate 17,828 of CAUYQG010085776.1, forward strand.
AAAATTCCAAATATGATAGAGCTCACAGGTTATCCACAATTCTCTCACTGGTGTATAAACCCTTTGGCAACAAAGATCAAGAAATGTAAAGAATATAAAATATAAAGAAATATAAAGAAATTCTAAAAAGAGGAACTCTGTACATCTTATGCAAATGGAAAGACAGACTGTAAATTTTTAAACAATGTTGTAATTTGGAAATAGGAAAGGGCATTTCTGTGTAAGAAAAATGTTTTTGCAAGAGGTTGTGTTGTGCCCTTGTGTATGAGCAATGAGCTAACAGCCAACTACATTTACTAGATTATGAGTTCCTGGACGGCAAAGAAACATGCCTCGTTTATTTAACAATGCTAAAGGAAAAAAAAAAAAAAAACACCTGTGTATGCACAGTAAGTATTTAAGTTTGTTAAATTGCGATGTAATTTAACACTGCAAAGTGGTTGATAACAAGCAAAGGAATGTATACAATCTAAGTGTCCATCAAGAAGAGATAAGTTAAATACATTGATACTTTAAAATCATTATAATAATTAGGAATGCTTACATGTGCTTTTATAAAATAGTCATCAGAATATGTCATTATGTGGAAAGAAGCAAGTTGTAGAATACTCCCATTTAAGTAAAAAATAAGGGAAAAGATTTCATATATAATTGTTTCTGGTAGGATTCAGGTGATCAGTTTATGGTGAATACGTGTAGAAAGTAGGACTGAGTGTTACAGATCTGAAGGAGAATTACTTTTCATGGTATATATCTTTTTATCCCCTTTAAATCTGTTGCTTAAGTTTATTAATCTTTTGTATAAAATCTTTTAAAATGGTATTGCAGAAAGCAATTCAGGATCACTATGCATTCAGCTCTTTCACATACCTTATTTCATTTAATGTAAAGAACAACTCATCATATGGATGAGGTCACACAGCTAGACAGTAAATATCATATTTAATACTTGACCTAAATCCTTGGGCTTCCCACCCATTGATGCTTTTTTTTGCAACTCCACCAACTTAGTGCATATGGATCTAAAGCCATAGTACATCTTAACATATTTCAGTCAGTTTCATTCAGTGCTCAAGCATGTTACTTTTGCTATAGATGGCAGTTCAAACTTAAAAGTGCTAATTTTTCCACAAACCTACTGCTCCTTCTAGTGCTTACAATTCTTTCCTTTTAGGTCCAACTTCTTCATTTACCTGGCTTTTATCTCTAGCTTCTAGTTTATGCATTGCTTTTATTCCCACAGCCTTGGAACTCCTGTCATCTTGCATCTCCTGGGACACATTCATCACTCCCAGTATCTTTTTTTTTTTTGGCCATTGTATAGGTTGGTGCCCACTTTGCCTGGTTTGAGATC
>CAUYQG010085778.1:0-25205 GCA_963574415.1 Tarsius wallacei
AACTTGATACTCAACCAAATGTACTTAATAGATACCTACAGATTATTCAACCCAACAACCACAGAATATACATTCTACTCATCACCACATAGAACATACTGCAAGATCTATCATATCCTTGGCCATAAGTCAAGCATAAGCAAATTCTATAAGGCTGAAATCTTGCCATGCACATTCTCAGACCACAGCAGAATAAAAATAAATATCAACACCAACAACATTTCCCCAAAGACCACAAGGACATGGACACTAAACAGCATGATGCTGAACTACTACTGGGGTAACACTGAAATCAAAGCAGATGAAAAGTTTCCTGAAAACAAATGAAAATGAAGAAACATCTCATGGAAATCTCTGGGATGACATGAAATCAGTTCTAAGAGGAGAATTTATATCTCTACAAGCACACATCAAGGAAATGGTAAGATCATAAGTGGAGAGCCTAACAAATCACCTAAGAGAATTGGAAAGAGAAGACCACCAAAACCCCAACTTTAGCAGAAAAATTCAAATCACCAAAATAAGAGCCCAAATATGGGACACAGAAGACAACAATATCATAGAAAACATCAACAAAACAAAAAGCAGGTTCTTTGAAAGAATTAACAAGATTGATGGACCCCTAACCAGAATGACCAAGAAAGAGAGAGAAAAAGCTCAAATAAACACAATCAGAAATACAAAAGATCAAATCACAACTGACCACGAAGAAATACAAAAGATTATCAGAAATTACTATGTACACCTGTATGGAAAAACTTGATAGCCTAAATGACTTTCTGACACCACACAAACTCCCCAGGTTGAAACAAGAAGACATTGAGACACTAAATAGACCAATACCAACCCAAGAAATTGACTCTGTCATACAAAAACTACCTACAAAAAAAAGTCCTGGACCAGATGACTTTCCAGCAAAATTCTACAAAATGTGCAAGGAGGAGCTGATACCAATCCTACTGAAAGTATTTCAGGCAATTGCGAAAGATGGAATTCTCCTCAAATCATTTTACAAAGCTAACATCACATTGATACCCAAACTGGGTAAAGATCCACCAAATAAATAAAACTACAGGCCAAGATCCCTTATGAATATAGATGCAAAAATTCTCAACAAGATTCTAGCAAATTGGATCCAAAAACACATCTCAAAAATAATCCACCATGACCAAGTAGGCTTCATCCCCAGAGCTCAGGGCTGGTTCATCATTCGCAAGACCATAAATATAATTAAATACATCAACAAATATAAAAATAAGAACCACATGATTATCTCATTAGATGCAGAAAAAGTCTTTGATAAAATCCAGCATCCCGTCTTGATAAAAACCCTTAAACACCTAGGTATAGAAGTGCTATCTACGACAAACCCACAGCTAACATATTGTTAAATGGACAAAAAATGGAAACATTTCCCCTGAAAACTGGAACAAGACAAGGCTGCCCACTCTCACCCCTTTTGTTCAATATTGTGTTGGAAATCCTAGCTCAGACAATTAGACAAGAGAAAGAAATCAGGGGTATCCAAAGAGGAAAAGAGTAAGTCAAGTTATCCTTTTTTGCTGATGATATGATCCTATACCCTGAAAATCCAAGAGAATCTGTCAAAAACCTGCTTGCATTGATAAAAGACTTTGGCAAAATCTTGGGGTACAAAATAAATGTGCAAAAGACAGTTGCATTCCTATATACCAACGACAGGCAGGCAGAGACCCAAATTAAAACACAATCCCATTCACTATAGTCACACACAAAAAAAATTGAAATACCTTGGCATCTTCCTAACCAGAGATGTGAATGACCTTTACAATGAAAACTACAAAACACTGCTCAAAGAAATCCAAGAAGATACAAACAAATGGAAAAATATTCCATGCTCATGGATAGGAAGAATCAACATTGTTAAAATGTCCATCCTACCAAAGGCAATCTACATATTCAATGCAATACCCATTAAGTTACCAACATCACTCTTCTCAGACCTGGAAATGGCAATACAGAAATTCATATGGAAACATAAGCAACCACAAATAGCCATAACAATCCTTAGCAAAAGAAACAAAGCAGGAGGTATTGCACTTCCAGACTTCAAACTTTAATATAGGGATACAGTAATCAAAACAGCCTCGTATTGGTACAAAAACAGGCACATAGACCAATGAAACAGGATGGAGATTCCATAAGCAAAGTCTCAATTCCTCAACCAACTCATCTTTTACAAAGCCTCCAACAACAACCACTGGGAAGAGGAGAACCTATTCAGTAAATGGTGCTGGGAAAACTGGCTGACCACATTCAGAAGATTGAAAAGGAACCCCTACCTATCATCACACACAAAAATTAACTCTAAATGGATCAAAGACCTAAACATAAAACCTCAAACTATAAGAATCTTAGAAAACGAAGGAGATACCCTTACAGAAATTGGAACTGGCAACCAATTTCTATTCAGAACCCTAAAGGCCAATACCTAAGAAATAAGATAGACAAGTGTGACCTCATCAAACTAACAAGCTTCTGCAAAATAAAAGAAATCATCAAGAGAGCAAGGAGACAGCCCACAGAATGGGAAAAAATATTTGCCAACTGTATACTGACAAAGACCTAACATCTAGGATCTACAAGGAACTCAAATGCCCCAAAAGGAAAAAAACAAACAGTCCCATTAAAAAGTGGTCAAAAGAAATTAATAGACACTTCTCAAAAGATGATATAAGGGTAGGCATCAGACGCATGAAAAAATGTTCAACCTCACTAATCATCAGAGAAAGGCAAATCAAAACCACATTGAGATACTACCTAACCTCAATAAGAATGGCCATCATTAATAAAACAAACAACAACAGATGCTGGCGAGGATGCAGAAAAAAAGGAATGCTTCTACAATGCTGGTGGGAATGCAAACTAGTGCAACCTCTTTGGAAGACAGGGTGATGATTTCTAAAAGAACTAGACATTCACCTTCCCTATGAGCCAGCACTCTCCCTACTAGAAATATGCCCAGAGGAACTCAAATTACTCTACAAGAAAGCTACTCACACACGTATGTTTTTAGAAGCACTGTTCACAATAGCAAAAACATGGAACCAACGGTGTTGCCCATCAAAGCTGGACTGGATAAAAAAAAAAAACTGTGGTACATATACACAATGAAATATTATGCAGCCATAAAGAAAGACAAACATATGGACTTCACAGCAACTTGAATGGATTTGGAGTCGATCATACTCAGTGATCTATCACAGAAACAAAAACAGAGTACCATATGCTCTCACTCATAAGTGGACCTTGAACAATTATAATACTATAAGAAAGGGATTGGCAGTAGTGGGAAACTGTTGGGGGAAGGGGAAGGGATTGACAGTTAAGGGAATCTGCTAGGGGAGGAAGGGGTTTACCTCATCAACAAGGGTACCTGCATTATCAACGTTTGTATACCTAACCCTGAATTGTACCCCACATCTTTATAATTTAAAAAAAGAAGTTAAATTGAACATAATCAACTGAACAAAGAACAGTTTGCAAATCAGGCAGCCTTCAGAACCCAACTAGGCTGAGATACTCCAGCACAGTCACATGGTAGAAAAATATTTGTGACCATAAATAGGAAAGTGATATACAGAAAATGGAGTGAGGTGCAGAAATGGCCAGATTGGTTACAGCTCAGTTTACCTTACTTGAATCCTGTTTGAGCAGTTGACTGCCCTTGATTGACCCAAACTATATGATTGGTCCAAATGTAGGTTACGGTGTATTTACATATTCAGCTAGGTTACAGTTCACCATGTGAAAGGTTCTAGAAAAACCTCTAGGTTGAATCCCAAATATGCAAGGATTAGCCTACCATAAGCAAAACTTAATTTAACAGCACAAAATAACAGAGAAAAGACAGGTAGAATAGGTTGAAACCTTTATATGAAGCAGTTAGTCTCCCAGATCAAGTCTTATAAACCTTCAAAAGAGTACAGGGTCAAAAATACAGAGGAGGAAGATGAAATGATAGTCTAGTTAGTTACTAGAGAGTACAGCACCTATTCCACAAACTCCTGAGAATTCTGGTGCACAGGTTTACAACACAAAGGCAAGAAATTGGAGGAATTATCTCTGGAGAATGTAAAAGGAGTAAATTTACAAACACAGCAAATATTTATCCTTAGACAACATGGGTTTGAGTTGCATGGGTCCACTTGAACACAGATGATTTTTAACCAAAGGCAGATCCAAAATATGGTATTCACCAGCATTCGCATCCTGCAAGTAGAAGAGTCTGACTTTTCCTATAAGCAGGTTCTTGGGGTCAACTGGGGAATTTGAGTATTTGGGGATGTTTACTATAGGTGGGGGCCTAGAACCAATCCCCACATTTGCAAATGGACAATTGTACCAACAGTTTGGGTTTCTCTAAAAATAAAAAAGAGCACCCCACCGTGAAACCAACCAGTAGAAACCAACCAAATTTTCAGTCAGTTTTACCTTGCCTCACTCTTAAATATGAAGCAACAGTCACAGATCACCATTCATCTGAGCTATATCTGAACTTATATATAAGATATAAAATGGGAATAAAGAGGACAAAGGCAAATAGCAAACAAAATGTTAAAAAAACTATTATCTCTAAAATAACTATTATTGCAGAGATAATAGGAATGATCAAACTAAATGAAATAAGAACAGATAATACAAAACATTTGTTAAAACAAAACTATCATATGGAAATGAAATAAATATGAATAAAAATAAATATAATAAACTCTACTAGAAAGACAAATAAAAATACAAAAAGAGAAACACTGGAAAGAAAATATGAGGTCATTAGATGATTAAAATATCCAGCACCCATATGGTAAGAATCTCAAAAAAGAAATAACAGCAAAAAATGATGAACCTTCTGAAATACAATTCCCACCACTACACAATATGTCCATGTAATGAATACACATGTGTACCCCCTGAACTGAAATTTTTTTTAAAAGAGAGTAAACTATCAAAAAAATTAAAGAAAATATCTCAGAATGTCTAATTCCTACTACCTCAAAATGTGACAGTATTTGGAGATACAGTCTTTAAAGAGGTGATTATGTTTACATGGTCCCTAGCCCAATCTGACCAGTGTCTTGATAAGAAGAGAAAGTTTGAACACAAAGAAATAACAGGGGCATGCCCCCACAGGAAAATGAGACCATGAGGACACAGCAAGACTCTGACCATCTGCAAGCCAAGTGGGGAGGTCTCAGAAGAAACCAAACCAGTCAAAAACTTATTCTTGGGCTTTTGACCTCCAGAATTTTGAGAAAATAAATTTATATTGGTTAAGCCAAGCAGTCTGTGGTATTTTGTTATGGCAGCTCTAGCAAACTAATACACCAAAGGATCAGGAAAAAAACATCACACCACGGTATACCACAGTGAAATTTAAAAACATAAGAGTCAAATATAAGAATCACAAAAACTTCCAGAGAAACAGGTCTTACAAAATATTAGGAATCTGAACAGTGTTATGCTTCATTAAAGCAACCCTGGAAATGAAGGCAGTTGAATAATTCTTGACAATCCTAAGGAGAATTAATTTCCAAACTAGACTTCTATATCCTGTCATCTTATCAATAAAGGATAAAAGAAATAAAATTTCAGCAATGCATGGTTTCAAAGTATTTACCTCCTATTTATTTCTTCTGAATAACATATTCAAATATATGTTCTATAAAAATTGGCAAGATAATCAAGGGAAAAATGATATTGGTATAAGAACACTAGAGACTAAACCCAAGAGAGAAGAAAGAAAAATCGTCAGGGTGATGGCAAAGAACTCAAGAAAAAATCAGGGCTTATGGGAGCAGAGGTAGAAGGCTCCAAAAAAATGATAAAATGAGAATAGAATTTTTAAAAAAACACATTAATTTACACTTTTGAGTTTGAGAGTGAATTCCGGCTAGAAGCACCAATGACAAAACAAATATAAATTTTGGCAGTCTTAATTTCAGCAAAAATAAAAGCTGCACAAGAAAAGAAATGCGATTTTTCTATATTAAAAAGATCAATTTCTGAGTGGTATTTACATAGAGAGATTAATCATGTATGCAAATGACAACTTTTAAGTACTAACTCTTGAGAAGGTAGGAAAAGGTAAAATGGATATAGGGAGAAGGCTGGGCAGGTAGAAAGCTATATCCTCATCTTCTTTAGTAGGAAGTCAATAGATAATATCTAAAATTACAACTGACAACTCACAGAATATCATATAAGAATTCTACATAAAAATGTGAAGATGATTACTAGGAGAAATGTTTAAAGAGATGCCTCTCTGAAGAAAGAACTAGAAGTGAAGGGGGACAGAGTGGAATGTTGTCATTGCTGTTATCAACCTATAAAAATTTTTGAATTTTGATAACTTAGTGCATTGGATAATTTGAAAAAATAATGACTTTTTTAAAAAGAGTTAGTCAATTAGGTGACCAAGTCAGGTAAAACTGATTTGAACTAACTCTGTTTTCTAAACATTTCTAAGGATTGTTTTGGCCAAGCCTAAGCCTCTGACTTAGGCCTCACCAGCAGAATCAACCAATACTGGGTTTCCAATTGTCTTTCATTTTTGTATCCCATTCTAATATCTTTGGTTCTCCTTTTCAGACAAAATGGATCTTGCAAAATCTTGTATTGGCAATTTGGCCAATTTTTTCTTTCCAGCAGAGAAATCTAGAAACAAGACAGCAATCCATTTATTTCTGGCACCCTGGATTAGACCTAGGAGCAAGTATCTGTGTTACTCTTCTGAGTAGGAGTCTTAAAATACCTGGCTAAGAATGATGAATAGTCTGAGTAACTAGGCCCCTCTCTTACTTCTGCTTGTCTGTACTCCAGCTACATAAACTCTCAGCAATGACGTGTTTCTGGTCCTTGAAATGGGGATCTTCTCTTAAATCTGTATTAGTCTGTTTTGTGTTGCTATAAAGGAATTCCTGAGGCTGCGTAATATATAAAGGAAAAAAAAAGTTTATTTGTCCCACAGTTCTTCATCTAGCTGTCATCTGTTCAGCTTCTGGTAAGATCTCAGGAAGCATTTACTCATGTGGAAAACAAGGGTAGTAGGTGTGTCATATGTTGAGAGTAGAAGCAAGAGAGAGAGAAGGTGGTGCTAGGCTCTTTTAAACAACCAACTCTCCCTTGAACTAACAGAACAAGAACTCACTCATTCCCAAGATAATGGCACCCAGCCATTCATAATGGATCCATCCCCGTGATCCAGTCACTTCCCACTAGGCCTCATCCCCAACATGGGGGATCACATTTAACATGAGATATGAAGGGGAAAAGCATCCAAACTATATCAAACTCTATTGCTCATTGGAGTCCCCCTACATTCATTCATCCAGTTATTTGTCCAGTCTTTCATATTTGTGCTGCACCCAGTGTCAGTTTATCTGTTGTCAGACCTCACTGATAACCACCTGCCCAACTCCTCTTTTAAAGGGGAAACTAAAATATCTGCTACATAACCCTTGCATTGAAATCTGGTAAATAGCTCTTTGCTTATTTAACTTCCTAAACATGGCACTATCATCTCGTCTCAACACTATTTTGAATTTTTCTTTCATAAATCACTCATTGAAGTCATTCTGGATTTAAGATATCTTCCTTGAAATGAGCATAGTATTACTTTGCCTACCTCAAAACAGGAGGACTTGAAAAAATAATATTGACATTTATTCTAGCTTCAGAAATTCTTGTTTTTAAATTACATTGGTCTTCTCAGACACAGTTTCTATAAAAGTCTACTATTTTCAAAGTAACACAGAAGCAGAGAAATGTTTAAAGCCTCTGACAATAACAATCGACAGGATAAATATTTTAGGAAAATGTTTCCAACTGTTATTCTTTGATTACTACTGAAGAACTAACATTCAGAAACAGACAGAAAAGGTTTTTGGCAATTGAGCTCTTGAACAAAGAAAGCTGATGGATTTCTCAGTGGGGAAATAAGAGACACATCGTTGGCTCCTTTTTAGGTCTTGTAAGTACATTAATGAGCCTTGTTCTATGGTTCTTATGAATATAAAACTGGCATTGACTTGAACGTACTTCAGCTCCTAGACTACTGTTGGAGTTTTGCCTAAGAAAGGACACAGAATGAGACTTTTGCACATGGCGTGGTTCTTTAGGAAGAAATAGCCCCAGATTACATGCAGATCCTCTATGTTCCACTGTGGTAAACACTTGGCATTACAGAATAATTTCTTTCTTTTGTTAAATCCCTTAAAATATGTTTTGTTTTTATAAATTCAGTTGTGACATACTAGCTATTTTCAGTATCTTTTCTTTGACTTTTCCTGAGCATATCTACTAAATGACAAATGCCTTCTTTCCAGATGAGTTGGTGCATCTAAAAGGCAAAGAGAGGAGGCATTTTGACTTGTGAAAGATAGAAGTCAGCCCACAGGTACTTTTACAGATTGTGAAAGCAAAACTTAATTTCACTATGTCTCTGTTCAAGTCCTGGCAAATGAAACAGAACTCTGCTGTTTCTGCCAAGTTGTTTATGCCTGAACTTTCTGTGTGATACCTGGAGGTAAGGCAGTCATTTCTAACAATGAAGGAACAGAAGGATAAGAGACTGATTCCTTGAGGGTCTAAATTTTGAATGAAAATTTATGTTTTTGCTAGATGCAGAACATGGTCCATACATGCAGGTGTGGACTAGGATAGAAATTTATGGGAAATAATGGTTTACAACAAGGCCATATTTTTCCATTTGGGTATTCTATTCTCAAAGTACGTGGCAGGCTCTTAAAAATGAGATGTAATCTTTACAAATTTGTAAGGTGTATTTACCAAACTGTACAACACACTTTTGGCAGCACATATTTGAAAGAAAAGTATCTCATACTGAACAAAACCCTTGGTTTGCTTCCCTACATACTCTGTCCTCTAACACAATTTCCAAACATAACACTTCAAGATGATTTTAGGGTGAGAAGACATAACTTTATAGAACTATTCCAAAAAAGATCAAGGGTGTGGGTGTAACTTCTTAAAGTTAGCACAGAAATTAGATTAAAATAGATGATATGAATACATTAACACATATACCTGGAATATAACTGCTATATATGTTAAAAATCGCTCTCTCCATAAAAATTTAATTTTTGGTCTCTGCTCATTACACAAAGCGATATTAATTCCACTGCTGACCAGGTAACAGAAATTCATTGAGCTAAGTTATTTAAGCATACAAAGGCAGAATATCAAAAAGCAGGATTTCTCCCTACTTGCCTGTGTTATTTCCTGCTGGGGGATCACCTCTCATTAGTACCTGCTTAAGGAGCAGAAAATTGCAGTAAAAGATGTTGATACTCAGAGACTGAGGGATTGTGTGGCAAAAAACCTCAACTGCCAATATGCCACAAGCTGATTTTTATATCTAAAAATGTCAATATACATATTGAAATACTAAGTGACTACTCAGTACACATAGGAACACACATACAAACAGACATACACACAGATAGCAAGTGAAATGAGGATGACTAGGGAGAGGATTTCGTTTTCCTGTACTTTTGTAAGGCAAGGTATGAATATGTGAATTAGTATTGACATAGAGAACAGGCACTTGTACTCCTATGGGTTAAAGTTCCAATGGATTCTAATGAGCATGCCTTCTAGCATTTCCTCATTAGACTCCAATTCTTTTCTTTCAGTTTCTGAACTCTTTCCATTACAAACTCCAGGTTCAATTAATATTAAAATATGCAGGAATCACTATTTTTCAGGAAAAGTCAGCAAACTGCATCATCTTCAGTGTTTTCAATAATACATTGCACAGTAACTCTCCTTCACAAATAATTCATTTACCAACCAAAATGCCACAGTTTGAAACTAGCAATGTAACCTTAAGAAATCTTCCACAAAGATACTGCAAACAAGAGAAAGCTTTCCAGAAAGCTGTCGCATTTAATGTCCATGAGACATATTTTCTGAGCCAATGCGAAAGGAAGCATGAGTTAAATAAAGACTTTCTCACCCAGCACTGAAAACAATAAGTCATGACAACTTCAATTACGGGTAATGAAAACAGCTAACATATATACAGCACTACAGAATTCAAAAAAGGTTTACACTTACATTGCTTCCTACAAACTATCATTATTCTAATCATTCTTTTGCCAGAGCCCTACAAAACAGGATTCCTTAGGGTGTTTTACTACTTGTCGGGCTAAAGAGACGATGATTTGTGACAGCTGGTCAGGTTACATGCTGCAATAGATAACAGAAGATCTTGCTGAATTTTCAGTTTCATTGTTACTAGGAGAAGAGAGCCCTCACTCTATGTCTAAGCAGCCCCTTTAAACCTGGTCAGTAGTGTCAGTGGAAGTCACTTACTTTTTTTTCTTTATAATCAATATTTTTTTATTTTGATATTGTGGGGTACAGTTAAGGGTTGGGTATACACATATGCTTCGTTCAGGCACCCTTGTTGATAAGAGGTGTCTCCCCGTCCCGGGAAGTCACTTTCAAAGTTATCTAAACATCAATTAGGCTGCAGTGCTTTTTTTTTGTTTTTTATACCCCAATTACTGACATTCTATGTAATGTTAGTTAATTAGGAGCTATTTAAAAAATTTTCCAAGGATTTTTAGACTTGTCAAAGTAGAGGGATTTCTGACATGTAGACAGATTTAAACCATAGAGCAACTTTACAGATTAAAAATTAAAAGGTAGTTCTTGAGGAATCCAGTATTACACAAGGTCTTTAACCATTTTGGTGTGTGAGGGTAGTAGGGGGAGGTTTAAGGGCTAGAGAAAATGCACACATCAAAAAGATAAGTAGAATAGTGATTGAGAAAATTCTCCAAGTTTGCTTTTAAGATTGGATTTCCAAACTCTACTATCAAAATAACATAGAATATCTGAATATTTATTCCAATTATGTTTTATTTTATTTTTGCATGGTAACATAAAGAAATAGAATAGCAGCAATCTTAATCCCAAAATTCAACAAAATCAATCTACCTTATGTTGCAAAAATATTCTCTTTCTCATTGTTTTAGCCCAAGAAAAGCAATCCCTGTCAAACATGTCTTTATTTTTTCTCCTTTTTGAAATAAAATAACTTCTAACTCCCTAGGGTACAACATCATTAATAAAGAAAAATGAGATATGTTGAATAACAGGATTAATAGTCATATCTTTTTTTGTCTATTTACCTGGTAACCAGATAATAATACTATATTTGTTTTTTCAACAAGTATTTTTGCTTTTTTGGTTTTTTGTTTGTTTGTTTGTTTGTTTGTTTTGAGTTGGAGTCCCACTCAACCGCCCAGACTGGAGTGCAGTGGCCGCTCCCGGCCACTGCAGCCTCGACCTGCTGGGCTCCGGCGATCCTTCTGCCTCAGCCTTCCGAGTAGCCGGAATTACAGGTGCGCGCTACCATGCCCGGCTAATTTTTTTTTGATTTATTGTAGAGATGAGGTTTCGCCTGCCCAGGTGGGTCTCGAACCCGAGGGCTCAGGCAATCCACTTACCTCAGCCTCCCAAGGCGCAGGATTACAGGTTGAGCCACCGAGCCCGGCTAACAAGTATTTTTGAATGTCTACTATATATCAAGCATTATTTCTAGTATCTTTACATTTATAGCATTGAATAAAGCAGACAAAAATCCCTCTCCTTGTGGAAATTATATTTTAGGGCCACAGTATCATCTAAACAAAAAATTACATAGTAGCTAATTTTCACATCAAATTTTAAGACAAAATTTTGCTTATGATAGTTTTTAGTTTTAATTATAAAAGATTATATTTTGATATTTCAGTAGGTTTTCATTCATATTTGTAAATGAAACTTTATTTATATTTACTCAAAATAATCAATTAAATTGCTATTAAATACAAGATTGTATTTAGGTAATTAAAATAACAGCATCCATTAACTTAAATCCTTGAAGACTCAATATATAAGTGAACAGTTAACAACTCCTAAAGGCAATAGTTTCATGTGAAAACCTCTAAAAGATTCTTTATTTTTCTGAGAAAATTTTTACAAATAAAGTTTCTTTATTTTTAATTATTCGCTTAAGTGTCTTCCAGTTATTTTAGAAGATTCTAAATTATATTCTAACAACAATGATAAAATAAAATGATGATATGACTTTTATAGTTCAACTCCAGTTATTAAAATATAAATTCTTATACCTCATTAGTATAGATGTTACTATAGCAAAGACGTGTGGGTAGAAGGTTTCAAACTGTTAGCAGGGGACTGTAATAGAAAGATCCAGAAAAGTTTCCAGAGTGAACTTAATGCCTGTCTCTTCTGAAAGAATATTTGTTAAAGTAGCATGTTTGGGAAGACTGAGTTAAAAATACTCTAGATAAATAGCATTGGAATGCAATGGATCAAAATGCAATCCTTGGATGTCAAGGGCCCATGTTTTATATTTGTCCTGCTACTGTCGTGAAATGTCTGTCCCAGGAAGGAATGCAGAAAGAACCACCTGGAATTAGCATTGTTGAATTTCTTTTATAAAAATATGACAATTATGTTTTAGTGTTAGGACCATGGAAAATTTTTAACAAAATATGCACAATTAAGGAGAGGCAACGAAGATTAACAAGAGAAAAACTAATGAAATTTTTGGATCTGAATCTTATTTGTTTCTGTGCAGTAATAATTGGCTTCTAGCCCAAGAGAAATATTTTGGTTTCCAATTCCTTTCACTCTTAGGATGACCTCATGATCCCTTATACATTAAGTGAAATCTCTGCATTAGTTTCTGTAAAGTGAGACACCCAGGAGCAATGAGGGAAGCGGAGCTGTCTGAAACTCAGTCTGTTACTATGATACAGATCCTAGCTTCAGCTCAATGTCTGCTCTTTTCAGTTCCTACCAGAACAGATGGGAAAAGAAAGGAAGAAAATGATTATATGTACATCAAGAATTTCGATAACTAAGAAAACTTAGGGAATTTCAGCATAAACATCATTATCAAGTCAACATACATAGAGAAAAATAACAGCTTTGCTTAATAGCATATAAACAAAACTACAGTTAATGTACTTCCCAAAGCCACTAGCCAAAACATGATTATTTGATTTATTTAATAAAATGTCTAATTAGTATCTGGGTTTTAAATCAAGACTACTAATATGAATAGGTCCCTATCTTTAATGAGTCCAAAATCAAACAAGATAGAGACACATATTAACACCTTAACACCGTGGAAAAAAACATTGGAATATGAGAATGTATTGGAGGGTACTCTATTTAGGTAGCAGAAACAGGACTGAGGAAGAAGATATAGGATTATGGTTTGAATGGGAGTAGCTAGGTTGATGTGGAATAGATAGACATTTCAGACAAAGAACACAAAATGCACACATGCAAAGAAAGGCACTTACTATTATTATTATTTTTCAGCAAAATGTTGGTAGTTCAGTATGATTCAGCCAGTTATGCACTGAGGAATGGCTGGGCCCCTTATCATAGAATCCTTTGTTTCCAAACTCAAACTTTCTTCTACAAGAGGTAGGAAGCTCATTATAGGTCTTAAAAAATGCTAATCCTGTTTTACTTTTTAAAACAACACAAATAAGCTGGGAAGTAAAACATAATATAGTGTTTTAACTCACAGCTTCAAAATTAGGCATTGACACTCTGTTATAGAACCACTCGAGGTTTCAGTTTTAACATCTGTAAAATGGAGATGAAAGAGTTGCCTTTTAGGGTGAATGTAAAGGTTAACTGGTATATTTACATAAAGTATCTAGCAGATGGATATATATGCTGGATCTTAGAAAAACTCTTTAGGCTAAAAATATAGACCTCCAACACAAAGAAACAAGAAAGAAGGAAAAGGTAAGAAGATATGATGGGGAGAGAACAGAGTTTTGAAACACACTGAGCAACCAAGTAGAAATGATGGGAAAGATAAGAGGACTCAACAAAAGAAAAAAGGATAATGTTGTCTGCAGAGAAAGGAAACGTGAGGAGTACATATTAGTGGACAACCAGTGAAGACTACTCCTTCCAGGAACTCAGTCAGGGACACATTTCATATCATTTTTTTCTAATTGAATGACTGATATGGAGAGGAACCATGTTTTGGTTGTACATAATCAATGAGTTAGTTATCCCTCTGGGGGTCCCTCTTATAACTAAGAGTGGGTGGAACTTCTTTAGAGATACATTTATAAAGAGCTGCGTGATCTACTGGTAGTGTTAACTTCAACACCTGGAGGTATTTTATTGCTGCTCACAGGGTGAAAGCTCCCATAGTCCTAAGGTCATACAAGATAATGTTTGGCTTTTACACAAGATACACAGTCCCAAATGTACACGTGGATCCCTGGAAATAAAATGTTGTTACAATTACTGAACACCATCCTCCAATGTGAGACCTACAACTGTTTAATTAATGCAGGTTGAGCTGCCTTCCACATGGTATCTTAGATGGTTGGCCAGACTTAGGGTTTCCAACACTACTGGGATAATTGTATCTAGTCCTTGTTTTGGAAGGACTGCTTGGGAGCAGTCTGTCTGACTTGTCTCATTTTCCAAACCACTAACAGAATATTGGGACACGTATTCATTTTTGAAGAGAGGCCAATTACAGGCTGTTATAGACTGTATGTCTGTATCCCTCCAAAATGTATACGTTGAATCCCTAACCCCCAGTATTATGGTGTTTGTAGGTGGGACCTTTGGGAAATCATTAGGGTGAGATGAGATTGTAAAGGTGGGACCCTCACAATAGAATTAGTGCTTTTATAAGAAGAGGCACCAGAGAACTTGCTCACTGTCTCTCTACCGTGTGAGGACACAACAAGAAGGTAACTGTCTACAACCTGAAAGAAGAACCCTTACCAGAATCTGACCATGAGGCTCCTTGATCTTGGACTTTCAGTCTCCAGGTCTGTGTGAAAATAAATTTCTGTTGATTATGCCATCCAGGCTGTGATTGTTTATTATGGCTAATAACTGCTTTTCCAAGTAAATGTATCTGATGAAAAATAACATTTGCTGGGGACATAATTAATCAAAAATTCTAAGGGTATTATCTCCACTTTGATGCTGTCTACTTTTTCCAAAGGCTCCAACTGGAAAAAGTATCAGTCAAAGAGAGCTGTTCTCTCATTAGGTCATTCAGATTTTGTGCCCCCATTAGTGTGCCATGACTTAAAGAAATACTTCCCCTGTAGCCAACTGGTTTTGGCTCCACTCAAAAGATGCTATTAGTGAATGAGTCCACATATCTTTGATACCCAAGAATCCAACAAAATATTGACTTTTCTTGGAGTGGTGGGGAAGCAACATAAAAAGCAGATTTTCTTTGATTGTTGAATTTAGTTGTTGTAAATCAGCTCACATAGTCCCAGAGAACTTTACTTGGTGGGCAGGTCTGTAAAATCTATTGAGGGTATTTCTGTTTTTAAATTACCAATATTAAGTCCCTAGACCTTAGACAACACAAAACTTCTAATATTTATGGTCATAGTAAATAGTAATAACTAGTTTGAAAAAAAAATGTCATCACGGTTACAAGAAAGGTAAGTATATGTATTTCTAGTTTAAAAAAATGGAATAAAAGTGTAATGCATTATTTCAAGAAAGCACTGTTAATCTAATTATAAATAGATTTAATGACAGAAAAAGGAAGTAACTGAGTATTAGCAGCAAAAAACACAGTTCAAAAATATAAATGTAATCAGACATAACATTTTCTACATAGAATACAAATATATATTTGCAATTATTTATGAAAAGACAATTAACTGTAACCTTTGGTTTAACCTGTCTGCACAAACTGCCCCAAAACATGTCAAATTAAAATGGAAGTCAGCCGAACTGCACAACTTCAACAATCTAGATTGGAAGGAAAAATGAAAAAACAAAACTATTAATGTCTGAGCTAGCGAAGAAGACAGTAATCCTAATGCGACAGTTAGTAACAAGGAAGAAAATGGCAAGAAGGGCCTGCTCACATAGAGTGCCAACTAAAAGCCCAGTACCTCACCTTCGTTGTTTCTAATCCTGGCAACAATCTTTCAAGGTGGTGAATATGATCTCAATTTCATTAAGAAACTGAGTTTCAGAGAGGGCCAATCACTTGTTCAAGGCTACACAGTCAGTAAGAAAAGAAAGTTTAAACCTAGCTCTCTCTGTCTCAGAATCTTTCTATGTGACACTGCATCACTTTCACAAAGAAAACAGGAACAAGACTGAGAGTGGTAGTTCATACCTGTAATTCCAGCAAAGGGATTGCTTGAGCCCAGGAGTTCCAGACCAGTCTAGGCAGCATAGCGAGAGCACATTTCTACAAAAAAAGAAAGGAAAAAATAAAATAAAATTAGCTGGGTGTGGTGTCTCATGCCGATAGTTCTAACTACTCAGAAGTCTGAACTGGAAAGGTTGCCTCAACCCAGGAGGCTGATGAGAGGCTGAGGTGAGCCATAATTGTTCCACTGCACTCCAGTCTGGGTGACAGAGTGAGACTCTAACTCAAAAAAAAAAAAAAAAGGAGTAAGATGGAGGGAGAAATAGGAGAAGTGAAATAGCAGGGGGATTTCAAAAAATGCTTAGAAAAAAGTCAGAAGACAATAAGCTGACAGGGAATACACATGAGATAAAAAGGAAAGCAAATTAAAAGAGTTTGAGCAAGGAAGGAAACAGGTGGCATATTGATTCCGAAGAAATGCATTTTCAGAGTCTGTCATTTTCTGTGATAGATCACAGAACCAAAAAGTGAGAACCACATGTTCTCACTCATAAGTAGCACATTTATCATAATACTACAAGAAAGAGATTGGCAGTAGCAAGACACTGTCGGAGGGAGGGAGGGCACGTAACATGGATAAGGGTACGTAATCCTAAACCAAGTGAAGTGAGGACCAGTGGGAGCCCCCAACTTCACCTGTATGTAGACCACTTATGTACCTAATCCTAACTTGTACCCCACATCTTTAAAATAAAATAAAATAATATTTTTTTAAAATGCATTTTCCTGAATTCTCAATGGGGGAAGAAACAGATCTGAGATAAAATATCTAAAGGAACAAATGGAGAGAAATACCAGAGGGAAAGAGGGTAAAAGCCTTGTTAAAAACAGAAGAAAAATCAATTAAGTTTGAAGAGAGAGAACCTGTGCAATTAAGTTAGACAATTGCAAGATACATAAAACTCAAAGGAAATGAGTTCATGGAAGCTAATTTTTTAAAAAACGAAAACATGTTCTGTGTTTCAAACCAAACAAAAACCAGTTGTAACCAAAACACATACCACATACCCACGTACAGAGGCATGTAAACACATGTCTGCATTATCACTCTGTGAATGGTCAAAAACATAATTTAAGTAGTTATTGAGAAAAGATTTGAAATTTTATTATGAATTCCAGGCAGTCAGAAATCTATTTATTATGTTTAAATAACAGGAAAAAAGTCCTCTGTTTTCTAGCTAGAATGACCTTTTTTGATAGGTGTAACACATCTAATGAGTAACAAATAGGATATCAAATTTTTAGTATTATTAAAGGTCAACTTAAAGTTGTAAAGTAATCATACATACATGGACAAAAAGAACTTTCTGTACATTTTTAAATGGCAAATAATTGATCCCTTTCATTGGTTTTCATTGAGTCTATAATTACTCATTTTTTTACTGATATCAGTGAGAGTTTTCACATAATCCATAAGACCTTCCAACTTTGTACAGTTTGCTATATATCTATGCACAAAAAATACTTGCGTGGACTAAAAATATTTCTTAGATGAATATGGGACTTAAGAAGTCTTTGTCCATTGTTTTTAATTATAAGCCGCATTTTTAAAATTTTCAAGTTCTCATGGGCTATGACACTCTGCTATTCAGTACTACAGTTGGGAATACACAGGGGTCTTCGTATGAACGTCCTGACATTTAACTCTCCACCTTTCGAAAGCTAACAATTTTTTATCTGTCTACTTTACCATTTCACCATCAACATTTAGGTTTGTCTGCAAAAGAAAGTAACTATTTCTTGGCACTAAAACTCAGAAGCTTCCACTTCCTAAAAGGTGTCTTTCATTCAACATCATATAGTAAATATTTGAGCAACTTCTAACGTATTCTGTGTTAGGTGCTAAGAATAAGAAGTTGAGCAATGAAGACATGTGTCATCTATAAAGATTACTGTGCAGTCATATAGAATAAATAGTAATGGTGCATTTTGTGAGTAAGTAAGAAGCAGTATATGTTTCAATGAAAGTTCATATCAGGGACAGCTAAGTGAGACTTGGAAAGTTGAGGAAATCTCCCAGAAAAAGTGTCACCTCAAAGTTGAAACATTCAGGATGAATACACATTAGCTAGATAAAAAACACAAAATGAGGTTGGTTGGTTAGGCATATCCTAAGAATGTATAATTTTAAAATGATGATAGTTCAGTATGATTGTAGCATAGATGTAAGTGGTGAGGGGAAGATCTTGAAAGGCAAGCAAATGCCAGCTTTTAAGGGCCTTTAAAAACCTGCTTAGATTTTGATATCTACCAAAGAGTAGCAGAGGTCTCTCAATCAGCTAGGACTGACTTCATACAGTTTGGGATTTATGTAGTCTCACATGAATATTGGCTTAAAGAAGGACTCTGCTGGGTTTAATGCTCTAATATTGCTTCCTTGAAAGTCTTAAAACTTTTTTAACAAGAGGTTCTGCCTTTTCATTTTGTATTTTTACCACAAATGTATCGTACAATCAGTATTATTTGGCTGCATATAAGAAAAGTTTCAAGTGTATGGTTATACAAGATAAAGATGTACTACTCTCTCTGATAAAAAAAAAAAATGGAAGTAAAGCAGGTCAAGGCTGGTGTGGCTATTTAATAGTCACCTCAGACTCTGTTTCATTCTTTGTGATCACTCCACCAACCTTAGTTTATGGCTCTTATCCTCATGGTCTCAGAATCCAAAATGAATGCTTGAACTCCAATATCATAGACAGATTTCAGGAACAAAAAAGGAGGAACAGCAAAAGTGCACCTCACCTCTTCTTTCTGAGTCTATACCCTTAAAATAATTATCCTGAATACAAGTGAGGCTCTATTTTTAAGAACAAAGTAGGTAATAAATAATAATAAAAAGTTTTATACAGGAAGGTATAAAAAAAATCCAGCCAAGGAACGCCAAGATCAGGCTTGTGTTTTATACAGATTCTTATGGCAGAAGTATGGAGGAGGATGAAATAAATTGAAGGCATAAAATGCTATACTGCTAAGGTAAACTTGGCCTAAATTGATGGGAATTGAAAGGAAACTGGAAATGGGGGGGGAAAGAAGTGACAAATTTTCCAGCTATCTATGACCAGAAATACCAGGATTTGGTGATTGCAAATGCAGAACAAAGAGTAAAGACTCAAAATGAAGTCCAGTTTGCTTGTTTAAAAATTGAACAGTTTAATGAAATAAAAAACAAAGCAAATCAGGGAGGCAGGCCAAGTTTTAGAGATCTGTGGGGAAGTTGGGGGATGATATTTAGGATTTGGCTGCATTTATGGGCTTGGAGCTCAGGACAGAGTGGGAATTAGAGACAGATTTGAGGCAACAACATTTGGAGCATTTGAGGTGGAAGCAGGTAAGTTCTCTCAGGGAGATGGCGTCTAAGAAAAAGGACTAGGAAAACACGTAGAAATATAGCCACTATTACAACTTAAAGCATTTGTATATAACAGTGAAGTATGAGTTTTAACTGACTAGAAAGACAATATTGTATTATACCCATAGTTGAAAAAAAGAAATAGGTCACATTAAAGAACTTGAGTTCGGCACCTTCACAGCACAGAGGGGAAATTGTGTGCCATATAGAGCCCACCTACAAGCGGTTTGCTCTGTCTGCAAGGTCACCGCTTCAACTTCTGAATAACTCCTGTTCTCCTGCATTCATCAAAAGATAATTTGTATGTGACAGACATTGTGCAAGGCACTCAGGATACAGTGAAGAGCAAGACAGACAAGGTCCTGCCTTCATGGGTTTCACAGGAGAAAACAGACTTTTGAAAAAGTCATTATCATTGCATCAACTGACAAAGGGGGGAAGTACATGGGTTTCTGTAACCTCTTCAAAGACAACAGATACAGACAGTGTCCTTTCCCTTGAGTTGCCTCTCTGCTCTGTACAATTATGACAATGATTGTGAATGTAGCTTTTAGTCCAGAGTGGTTTTACTGTATGTATATAGATGTTTGGGCTATGTGAAAATTTTATTTGACATTTTATAAAATTTCAAGAGTCAGGATAGAAAAAATATTAAGGTTCTAAATTTGTATATCATCAAGAACAGATGTGGAAGAAAATATACAGATATAATGGAATTTCTACGTGTAACATTGTATGAGAGTTAGAAAGTTATTTTAAGTAAATCTATAACACAAAGTAGGTTAAAAATAAATAAAAGCTTATTTTATCAGACAATAGAGCCATTCAATAAGAATAAATTTGAATAAATGTGTTTGAATAAATATTCTACCTGAATTTAATGTACTAACAAAAGACATAAATGGACCAGCAGAATTGAAATGAAAGAACTTTTAAAATCATATTGTAGACAGTTTTAAAATATCTACTTTTCTCATTACATAAATAAATGATACATGAAAATTTTCATATTATTTGGGAAGAGAACACTTTTTCTTTTTAAAGGGATAAGGAAGAGAAAGTACATAGAAAAGGAGAACAATTTTTGTTCTTAAGGAGCTCAAAATGAAAGGATTTAAAAAAGCCCCATTAAAAAGTGGGCGAATGACTTGAACAGACACTTGCAAAATATGACATGCAAGCAGATAGCAGACACATGAAAAAATGTTCAGTCTCACTACTCATCACAGAAATGCAAATCAAAACTAGAGTGAGGTACCACTTACCTCCAGTAGGGATAGCTATCATTAATAAGTCAAAAAACCAACAGATACTGGCATGGGTGTGAAGAAAAGAAAACCATTTTTTTTAAAGGGATAAACAAGAGAAAGTATAAAGTAATGGACTACAATAGACATATAGAACAATGTTTTTGAACAGAAGTTAGTAAGAACAAGATTTTTGAACAACAGTGGTTTTCCATTTTCTTTATTAAGTAATGGAAGGTAGAGAGTTTTTTACTAAGGCAACAGGAAAATAAATATAAAACAGAAGATGAACTGAAAACTTGTTTTTAAGGTTAAAATACCTTAGTTTCTTTCTTTTTTAATGTTGTTATAGAGGTGTGGTATACAAGTGAGGATTAACTACATAAATAGGTTGCATAAGGGTGAAGTTTGGGCCTCCAACTGGTCCTCTCCCTGGTAGTGGACCACGTAATTTTTATGTTTTCACGTGTCCCTCACCCTTCTTCTTCCCTCCCTCCCCTCTCAGAGCCCAGCTACTGCCCATCCCTTCCTTGTGCAAATGTGACTAATGTTCAGGGTCCACTTACGAGTGAGAAAGTGTGGTATTCAATTTGTTGTTTTTGTGATAATTCTCTTAGTATTGTGGTCTCCAATTGGCTGAAAATCCATGATTTTGTTCTTTGTAATATTCCATTGTGTATAAGTAACACATTTTCTTTATCCAGTTCACTTTTGATGGTCAGCAGGAATGAGTCCATGTTTTGCCATTGTAAATAGTGCAGCAATAAACATGTGTGTGCAGGTGTCTTTTGTTAGAACGATTTATGTTCCTCCAGGTATATTCCCAAGAGCGTTATTGCCAGATTGTATGCAGATTCAGTTTTTAGGTCTTAGTTTCTAGGAATTGTCACACTGTTTTCCATAGAGTTTAAACTAATTTGCTCTCTTACCAACAGTGCAGAAACCTTTCCTTTTCTTCGCACCCACTCCAGCATCTGTTGGTTTTTTGACATTAATGACGGCCATACTTACTGGAGTTGTGTTACCTTATTGTAGTTTTGATTTGCTTTTCTCTAATGATTAGTCAGCCTGAGCATTTTTTCACGTGTCTGTTGACTGCTTGTATATCATCTTGAGAAGTGTCTGTTCATGTTCTTTGCCCACTTTTTAATGGGGTTGTTTTGTTTCCTCTCACTTTGAGTTCCTTGTCAATCCCGGATGTTAGGCCTTTGTGAGATACATAATGTGCAAATATTTTTTTCCAATTCTGTGGGTTGTCTCTTTACTTTCTTGATGGTTTCTTTGTCAGTTTGATGAGGTTCTGCTTGTTTATCTTGGCTTTTATGTCATTCGCTTTTGGGGACTTGGTCAAGAATTAGTTGCCTGCTTCGATGTGCATAAGGGTGTTTTCTATGCTTTTGTGTAGGATTTTTATAGTTTGAGATTTTACATTTAGGTCTTTGATTTTGAGTTGATTTTGATTAGGTAAGGGTCTAGTTTCGTTCTTCTGTATGTGATCAGTCAGTTTTCCTAGCATCATTTGCCAAATGTGGTATCCTTTCTCCACATTGTTTTTCAAGAACAAAGGGGAAAGGATATTAAAAAGAGATGAATTGAAATCTGTGCAGAAATTCTAATAAATGATAGACTTTCCATAATATAAAAAAGAGAATGAAGAGTAATAGTTAATTTCCAGGGGAAAATGAGCAAATTCAACAAACTGCCAATAATTAAATTATATATGAAAGAGCTTCAGAAACAAAGAAAAATAAATGAAGAACAAGCCAAGGACATCAGCAATTACCAGGACAAAATTCTGGAGAAGCCAAAGATCAGGTGGTGTGCAGTGTACTCAAGGGGACAGTGTTTCTGGATTCCATAGGACACAAGAATTGCATAAGTAAAGATTTTTTATTTTATTTATATTGGTAGCAAAATAAAAAGTTGAGAAAGAAAACAGCAAAAAACATAAATAGCAAGCATAACAACTAAAAATGTGTGGCATAATTTCTTTCTTTTATTCTTTCTCTGAGAAATCAAGCAGAGAGATGGGAGAAAGAGAGAGAGAAAGAGAGACAGAGAAGTCTGTTGGAGAGAGAGAGAAAAAATATTACAAACTGGAAATAATGTACAATTTTTATTAAAGCAATACTGTGTTCTAGACATTTGATAAGTGTTTGAATATTAGTCAAAAAGATACTTAGAGCATCTATGTATATCTTCTATGTGTACCTTATTGAAGAATCTTTTGTCCATACCTACATAGCCATTGTGTCTGTCTATAATAGTACATGCATGCAGTAATTAATGCTGGGTACTATGAGCATATCAGACTTTTGTGAGAGATCCATACCTTTGGTTTATTTTCTCTGTTTTTCCCTCTTCCCTGAAAGGTACACAATATTGAATACTTCATTGGCCTTCCAAGTTATCCAAAGTTTTTTTGGGTTTTTTATCTGAAAGTTTTAATTTGCTTAACATGTTACATTTTTCCAGTCTCCAATAATAGACTCTTCCCTATGCACTCAATTTCAAAACATATAATATAGTTTCTTGGTACATGATGTCTCCACCCCGGTCTCAGTTTCCAAGTTAGTTAGGTGGGAATAAACTATTCCCTAGTTACAAACAACTTGAGTATCTCAGTGACTTGAAACTACAGTTTATTTCTAATTCACACTATATGTTTACTGGGCAGTAAAGAGGATCTGTTCATTTCAGTAAGCTAAAATAACATGAGATTTTCTGTTCAAAGAATGAGAAAAAGACTTCATGAAACCATACACTGGCTTTTAATACTTGTGTCCGGAAGTGACACCTGCTAATTGTATGCATATATCATTGGTCAGAACAAGTTATTTTTCCATTCCAGAGTTCAGACACTGGGAATGTATTTTCACTTCAGGGAGAGCATCAAATATATCTTTGAAAATTAATGCAGCCTACCATTTTGTCTCCTACATGTCATGTCTTTGCACATATTTACCTTATCTCTCCATTACTTGAGCCCTGAATTACACTTAGATGAGTGGTCTGGTACCTCAATAGTTTACTAATTATCCCCTCTCTGGATTAACTAGGCTGAGGTTATTGGTGGATTCTTATCAGAATGGCTTTCCCTAATTTTATTTTACTCTACAACTTTGTCCCTAATCAGCCTTTACACCTTTAGATCACACTTTAAAAGTTCTGACTCCTTATTCCTTCCTTGTTTTCCTTAATATGTATATAAGTATCATAGCAGAGACCATGTTACATGTTTTCATTAGTTTCCATTTCATTTCCCTCTTCCTGGACACAAAGGAAGACTAGATGTTTTAGTATTGGTGTTTGCAGTTAGGTTGAAGCTATGTGATTAGTTTGGGAAATGACCATTTGTAGGACATATACAGTACTTAGAGGCTTGGGTCTAAGTTCCTATATATGCCTTCTCTTCCCTTTCTGTCGTTACACCAAGAATTCATATTTAAGAAGGCAACATCATAGAATGGAAGGCACACTAGGGGTACTGAGGATATTTATATGAGGATAGATTCCAAAGAAAGTCATCAAACCTGCACTGGGCACAATATGAGTGATAAATCAATATGGTGATCATTCCCTGATATTTTGGTTCACTTGTTATTTCAGTATTGACTATCCGACTTGTGACTAATAAAATGTGAAAATGAATCAAGAGATGAACATGGTTGGAATAATGATACCCATGAGAAAGACGGGAGAACATTTTGTTAGGCTGATTGAAAATTATTTTTAATTCTATAAAATTTAAACTTTGAAACACAAAATTGATGATAATTAGTATGAAAAATATAAACAGTTACACATGTACAACTGTGAACTCATATTTGAACGAACGGAAAGAGTCATTACAATTATTTTTCCTTAGAGAAATCAAAGGATATTCAGCATTCTGAAAATTTCAGCTTATATTGAGACACTTAATATGTATAAACTTAATCCTAGTTTCTAATTGTTCATGTATATTTCCTGAGCCTAGTTGATCACTGATATCTGAAAATTACTCTCTCAGTCAATTATTCTGTAGGTCCTATCAAAAACCCATTATGTATAGTTAATTTTAATAATAAATTCAATTTCAAAGAATATGTGATAAAGTGTCTCAAATTGTTGGGAGCCAGCGTAGAGGTTCACCTGAACGTCAGGGAACCAGGCGGGCTGCGGACCCAGAGACCACTAGGATGAGTTCAGGAGCTGATGGCCCATTTCCTTTCCCTTCCTTTACTGTTCGGCATGTTCCACTAACAGGGACTTTGATGATCTAAGCTTGAAGCTCTAAGAGTACGACAGGCATGGCTTACTTTAGGAGTCCATTGTTCCTGTTTCTCACAGACTGCGGTTTCGG
>CAUYQG010085780.1:0-34761 GCA_963574415.1 Tarsius wallacei
TTTACTTCTGTTTGTTCAATCTCCTATTCTTCTTTATGTATATCCTCTTACTTTGTTCGATTCTGGACTTGCACTGTAGATTGGGGGTGGTCCCTTTTTACACTTTTGAGATTTACCTATGGGGGAGAGCTGTGATTCAAACTCTATCTGCAGGTCCTGGTATCTGGTATCTGCTGACAGGTGTATGGATTATCTGACGCCCCCTTCCCACTGCTTTGGAATCTGGCCGTGCAGTGGGGTTGTAGGTTTGCTTCCTTGTGTCGCCAGCAGGTGGTGCTGTCTCACGGCTCCAGATGGTCTTTATCTCAGTTGCTTGTCCCACCGGGGAGGGAGCCTGAGAGGGGTCCAGCCGGGAATGGGCTCACAGGAGAAGATCCAAGGCTCACTCGGAAGTCAAAGCGGCAGTGGTGGTGGCAGTGGCAGCGGCAGCAGCAGCGATCTTAGCCTCAACATATCCTGTGTGGAAGGATGGATCACCTCAGGCGCAGGCTGCAGAGGCATCCGTATCTAGACTGTAGCGGAGACGGTTCCAGGATCACAGCGGTGATGACGGTGTCCAGCCGCAGCAGCGACGGCAATGAGTGTCTGGACCGCGGTGGCGAGCTGAGCTGCTTGCGGTGGCAAGCCCCCAGCCACTTGTGGCGGCGGTGAGCCCCAGCCGCTTGTGGCAGCGGTGAGCCCCGGGCTGCTTGTGGCAGCAGCAGCGACGGTGACAATTGTCTGGACCGCGGTGGCGGTGAGCCCCGGGCC
The DNA here is from genome assembly GCA_963574415.1 of Tarsius wallacei. Lineage (NCBI taxonomy): Eukaryota > Metazoa > Chordata > Mammalia > Primates > Tarsiidae > Tarsius > Tarsius wallacei. Next base: position 751 of record CAUYQG010085780.1, read on the forward strand.
GCTTGCAGCAGCAGCAGCAACGGCGATGAGTGTCTGGACCGCGACGGCGAGCCAAGCCGCTTGCGGCGGCGGTGAGCCCTGGGCCGCTTGTGGCGGCAGCAGCGACGGCGACGAGTGTCTGGACCGTGGCAGTGAGCCGAGCCGCTTGTGGCAGCAGCGGCGAGCCCCAAGCCGCTTGCGGCGGCGAGCCCCGAGCCACCGGCCCGCTGTGATGTTTCTGCGGTGTCAGTGGCCAAGTTCCGTGTGGGGAGCAGGCCCCCAGGGAGAGAGCCCGAGTCTTTCTCTGTCCTCTTCTGCGGAGGTCTCACAGACTACGCTGCCCGGTCGCCATCTTGGCGGAAATCCCCCCCTTGTAAGAATCTAATGCTTGATGATCCCCCCATTGCACCTCTGTCCATGGAAAAACTGTCTTCCACAAAACCAGTCCCTGATGCCAAAAAGGTTGGGGACTGCTGTGCTACAACATGTGATTCTGATGTATATTACAAACTGAGAAACATGGGGAAAAAAAAAAACAATTTTCCTTGCAGTCTTGAGGTATGGTAGGGTTGGTGGTAGATTCCAGTCTAGCCCTCTGAGGTTCAGCTTCAAGGGAAAGATGATCAGCCTAACAGACTTATCATCTCAGAAAGACCCTATTATTTCCTAAGATTCCTCACTGCTCTCTGAGGTTGAAAGGAAACTCAAGTTAACCAAGTTTTCGCAAATACTCTCTGACTAAAAGCCAGTTTAAACGTCACAGACTCAAATGCCCAGACATCGTATACCTTCACTTGGTCTTTCTCTAAGAATTTTTTACTTGATGCTTTAGCTAAGATTTTTTTTAAAACTTTTTATTTAGAAATAATTATAGATTCAAAGGAAGTTGTAAAGATAGCAGAAGAGGTTCCCTGTACCCAGTTTCCCCCATGGTTACAGCTTACTGAATTATAGTATAAAATCAAAACTAGGGCCAGGCGCAGTGGCTTACTTCTGTGATCCCAGCACTTCAGGAGGCCAAGGCGGAAGAATCGCTTGAGCCCAGTAGTTTGAGACCAGCTTGGGCAACATAATGAGACCTCATCTCTACAAAAAATTTTAAAGATAACCAAGCGTGGTGGTGCATGCCTGCCATCCCAGGTACTAGGGAGGCTGAGATGGGAGGATTGCTTGAGCCCAAGAGGTGAAGACTTCAGTGAGTTAGGATCACACCACTGCACTTCAGCCTGGAAAACAGAGTACAATCTTGTCTTAAAAAATAAAAACAAAAACTAGAAAATTGACATTAGTACAATATGTGTATATAGCTCTGTACCACATTATCACAAGTGTAGATCTGTATAACTACCACCAACCATAATCACAAAGACTACTCCCTTTATAGTCACATCCATTTTCTTCTCTGTAGCTAACAACTCCCATCCCTAGTACCTAGCAACAACTAACCTGTTATCTGTTCTCCATTTCTATCATTTTGTTATTTCAAGATCATATAAATGGAATGATACATTATGCGCCTTTTTGAGACTGGCTTTTTTTTCACTCAGCATAAGAACTATCCAAATAGTTGCCAATATATTATATTTTTAATTGCTAAGTAGAATTCTATAGTCTGGATGTAATATAGATGTCTCAGAGATTTTCTCTGATGCTTTCTTTTAAATGTTTTATAGTTGTAGGATTTACATTTAGATATATAACCCATTTGGGGTAAATTTTTTGGATAAGGCATGAGGGTTAGATTAAGATTCATTTTGTTGCCTATGGATATCCAGCTGTGTTGGCCATTTGTTGTAAAGGTCATCCTCCTTCCATTAAGTCTGTTTTGCATCACTGTCAAAAATCAACTGGCCTTACTTATATGGAGCTATTTCTGGGATTCCAGTCTGTTCCACTGACCTATGCATCTATCTGCCGGCCAATACCATACTGTTTTGATTATTCTATCTACATAATAAGTCTTGAAATCAAGTGGTGAGTCCTCCTACTTTATTTTTCTCTTTTCAAAACTGTATGAAAAACTAGTTATTCTAGCTCCTTTGCCCCTCTACATATGTCTTAGAATAATTTTGTCTATACCTACAAAAAATCTTGCTAGAATTTTGTTAAACTTGTATATCCCAAATGGCCAACTAACATATGAAAAAATGCTCAACATCTCTAATTGTCAGGCAAATGCAAATTAAAACCACAATAAGATACCACCTTACACCAGTCAGAATGGCCATTTAAAAATAGATGCTGGCACACATGAGGAGAAAAGGGAATGCTTATACAGTTTTGGTGGGAGTGTAAGTAAGCTAGTACAGTTTTTACGAAAATCAGTATGGAAATATCTCAAAGTAGAACTACCATCTGAGTCAGCAATCCCACTACTAGGTATCTACCCAAAGGAACGAAGGTTGTTATATAAAAAAGACACTTATGCCGGGCTCGCTGGCTCAGCCTGTAATCCCGCGCTTTGGGAGGCTGAGGTGAGTGGATTGCCTGAGCCCGCGGGTTCAAAACCCGCCTGGGCAACTTGGCAAGACCTCATCTCTACAATAAATCAAAAATTAGCCAGGTGTGGTAGTGCGCGCCTGTAGTTCCAGCTACTTGGAAGGCTGAGGTGGAAGGATCACCGGAGCCCAGCAGGTCGAGGCTGCAGTGGCTGGGAGCGGCCACTGCACTCCAGTCTGGGCGACAGAGTGAGACTGTTACTCAAGAAAAAATAAAAAATAAAAAAGACACTTATATCCACATGTTCATCACAGCACAATTCACAATTGCAAAGATGTAGAATCAATCTAAATGCCCATCAGCCAATCAGTGGATAATGAAAATATTTTACAGCAACTTAGATGGAATCAGAGAACATGATCCTAAACTAACTAACTCGGGAACAGAAAACCAAACACCACATGTTCTCATTTATAAGCGGGAACTAAACTAAGGATCTGCAAAGGCAAACAGAATGGTATAATGCAGGGGTCCCCAACATCTGGGCCAAGCACCAGTACCAGTCCATGGCCTGTTAGGAACCCAGCAGCACAGCAGGTGAACAGCAGGAGAGTGGAGCTCTGCCTCCTATCAGATCAGCAGTGGCATTAGACTCTCATAGGAGCACGAACTCTATCGTGAACTGTGCATGTGAGGAATGGTTGCTCGCTCCTTATGAGAATCTAATGCCTGATGATCCCCTCCCCTGACTGTCCATAGGAAAATCGTCTTCCACGAAACCGGTCCCTGATGCCAAAAAGGTTGGGGATCGCTGGTATAATGGACATTGTAGACTCTGAAGGGGAAGGGTAGGAAGGGGTGAAAGGATAAAAAAAATCACCTATCAGGTACAATGTGCACAGGTGGAGGTACTAGGTACATTTAATGCCCAGACTTCCTCACCAATAAACAGTACAATCATATAACCAAAAACTACTTGTACCACCAAAAGCTACTGAAATAAATTAAAAAACAAAACAAAGCAAAAAAACCCCTGTATATCCACTTTGGGAAAACAGATAACTGTAGCATGTTGAGTCTTCCAATCTATAAACATAGCATATCTCATCATTTGTTTAGGTCTTTGGCTTCTTTTATCAGCATGGTAGAGTTTTTAGTTTTTTTTTTTTTGAGTTGGGGTCTCACTCTGTCACCCAGGCTGGAGTGCAGTGGCATACTCATGGCCACTCCAGCAATGAAGCATGGTAAAGTTTTTCAGCACAACAGTCCTACACATGTTTTATTAGATTCATATCTAAGTATTTCATTTTTTTGAGCAACTCCAAACAGTGCACATTTTAAATTTCAGTTTCCACACATTCACTGTTAGTGTAGAGAAAGTCAATTGATTTCTGAAAGTTGGCTCTGTAGCCGGTGATACTGCTAAACTCACTTATTAGTTTTATAATTTTTTTGTAGATTATTTAAGATTTTTCTATACAGATAATCATGTCACAGGCAAAAAGGAAATTCCATTTCTCCCTTTACAATCTGCATGCCTTCTCCTATCACCTAGTCTTACCGTGCTAGCTGAACTTCCAATACTATGTCAAACATGAGTTGTGAGAGTACACATCCTTGCAACTTTGTTTCCAATCACAAAGGGAAAGCATTCCATCTTTCATCAAGCATGATGAATTTTGTTTTTGTTTTTGAGTCAGGATCTCACTCTGTAGCCTAGGCTGTGCAGTGGCACAATCATAGCTCACTGCAGCCTCAGCCACCTGAACTCAGGTGATCCTTCTACCTCATCCTCCCCAGTAGCTAGGACCTCAGGCGTGTGCCATGATGCCCAGCTAATTTTTTATTTTTGTAGACAAGATCTCCCTACATTGCCTAGGTTGGTACTGAACTCTAGGGCTCAAGCAATCCTCTCACCTCAGTCTCCCAAAGTGCTGGCATGAGCCACCATGCCTAGCCAAGCATGATGTTAACTGCCATTTTCTGTAGATATTCTTTATTCAGTTAAGGAAGTTTCCTTCTATTCCTAGTTTTCTAAGAGTTGTAATTATAAATCATATTGAGCTTTGTGAAATGTTTCAGTAATGATATGTGATCTTTCTTCATTATCCTGTCAATATGGTTACGTTGATAGATTTTCAAATACTGAACCAACCTTGAATCCCTGAAGTTCACTTAGACATAGTATCTAATTCTATTTATATATTGCTGAATTATATTGCTTAACATTTTGTTAAGGATTTTTTTTACATATATACTTATACTTTGTTTTTGAGTTGGGATCTCACGCTGTCACCCAGGATAGAGTACAGTGGCACAATCGTGGCTCACTGCAGCCTCAACCTCCTGGGTTCAGGCGATCCTTCTGCTTCAGCCTCTCGAGTAGCCAGGACCACAGGCACATGCCACCACGCCCAGCTAATTTTTTTACTTCTGTAAAGATGAGGTCTCACTATGTTGCCCAGGCTGGTCTTGAACTCCTGGGATTAAGGAATCCTCCCACCTCAGCCTCCCAAAGTGCTGGGAATACAGGCATGAGCCACTGTGCCTGGCAGTAATTTCTTTCTTCTTTCTTTCTTTCTTTCTTTGTATTGTCTTTGTCTGCTTTTGGTAGCAAGGTAATACTGGTTTCAAATAATGAATTAGAAAGTATTCCCTTGCATTTTGTGTTTTCATTTTAAAATTATAAATTAAATTTCTGTAATAGTTATAGCACTACTCAAATTATCAATACCACACTGGGAGACTTGCAGTCACTTGTACTTTCTGAAAAATGAGTTCATTTCATCAGTTGTCAAATATATTTGTGTTAAATGGTTTTTTTGGCTTTTTTTAATAGCATTTCCTTGTCATTCTTTTGATGTCCACAGGGTCTGTACAGGTTGAGCATCCCAAATCTGAAATCTAAAGTGTTCCAAAATTCAAAACTTTTAGAGTACCAGCATGATACTCAAAGGAAATGCTCATGATACTCAAAGGAGCATTTTCAGATTTTGGATTTTTGAATTTGGGATGCTCAACCAAGGCAAATACCCCAAAATCTGAAAAAAAATCTGAAATCTTAAACATTTTTGGTTCCAAGTATGTCAGAAAAAGTATGTTCAACCTATAGCTCTTATTTCATTCTTGATCATTTGTGTTTTCTTCTTTTTTTTCCCCCGTCAGTTTTGTAAAGCTATATCCACTAAGATTTATATTTTGGTTACTGTATTTTTCAGTAGTAAAATTTCCATTTGGTTCTTCTTTTTATCTTATATTTATGTGCTGAGACTCTACATTGAGAATTTCCATTTCTTCATTTGTTTTAAGCACGTTCATAACTGCTTGCTGAAACATTGTCTTGACAGCTGCTTTAAAGTTCTTGTCAGATAACCAACATCTGTATTATCTCAGTGTCAGCATGCATTAATCATCTTTTCGAATATGAACTGTGACTTTTATGGTCTTGGTATGAAATTTTCCATTGAAATCTGGATATCTGGGTTACCAGGTTTGGTGACTCTGGATCTTATTGAAATATTCCATTATAATAGGCTTCCTCTGACAGAGCTCTGGTGGAAGAACTGCCTAGTAGGGGTGGAAGTGCAGGTTCCTCACTAGGCTTTTGTAGACCACAGGTGAGGGGGAAGAGAAGGGATTTATATTGGGCAAAGCTGGGAGTTAAGGCTCCTTGCCAATGGTTACTGCTCCCCCATTACCTTTGATGACATTATGCAAAGAAGAGCTGCCTTGTTACAGCCTCAGCACTGTGAAAGTAGTCCCCCCTTGGCCTTTGCTAATCAGTTTTTTTTTTTCTGTGTTCTTTGGCTGAAGTATAGTCATTATTCTCTGAAACTTTTCTGTCTTGCTAGGCTAGCCCTTTCCTGGTCACTGGCTCAAGATAATTTTTTTCTTGGGACTTTTATTTGTCTGTGTCCAACATATCTGGACTGCCAACTTATCCAGACTCATTCTGAAATATATGAGACAACAAGAAAACCTGTTATTTTTACTGTCATATTATCTGAGTCCTGAGCTAATAATACACCTTTTCTCTCCACTTTTCTGTCTTCCTATTTTTGTTTTATATGTAATGCCTAGGAATTTTACCTGTATTTACCAGGAATAATGGAGAAAAGTACAAGTCTCCATTGCATCACTTATAAGTTTATTTATTATTTTCTTCATGGTTGGGCTTGGTAGAGAGAGGCTTCTGTATGTGAAAAGAATCAGATCTTGGCCTCAAAAGAAATGTTCCTCTTCATGACTCTACAAGTACTTGGTAACTTTATTTTGCAAAATATTTAGGATTGGCTTTCTAGCATAAAATGACAAAGAACCCAAGAACTGTGTACTAGCTGGCTCATTAGTCAAACCGAGAAGCCACCCAAAAGTTAAGAGGGTCAACCATAAGGACATCAAGTGGGTAGGTCACAGATATAGTGGATCAAGCCATGAAACCGGGAGTTCCTGACAAATGTATCTAGATCTCTAATACGTCCAATGATCTTGTTTATTTTCTGTATACTTTACTCTCAGAAACAAGTATGTTAAAGTTTCTCATCACGATCAATAAAAAAAAGGTCCTTTCTCTTTAATGCTTTATGCCTTGAATTCTGTCACATCTTATGTTAATATTATAATTCTTGGTTTCCTTTGCAATTTCACAATCTTTTTAAAGCATACATAAATTTTTAAAAAAAGTTTTAACCTTTATATATCACTTTGCTTTAGGAGATTTTCTTTTAGAAAACATCTACACTTAGATTTTTTTTTCTGACTTGATCTGAATTTCAGTGATCGAGAAGACAAATGTCAAGATATGTACAATTACAATACAATCTTACCTAAAACTCTTGAACTCTTACAGCACTTTAACTTTCCTTGTCTCATCGTAATCATAATTACACAGTTTTGGCATATTTACATACATACTATCTCTCATTGTAGGTATATGGAAGGTGGAAAATTTTTCATTCATTTTTAAAAGTTTTTTTTTTTTTGAGTTGGCGTCTCACTCCATCGCTCAGACTGGAGTGCAGTGGCCGCTTCCGGCCACCGCATCCTCAACTTGCTGGGCTCCGGCAATCCTTTCACCTCAGCCTTCCAAGTAGCTGGAGCCACAGGCACACACTACCACGCCCGGCTGATTTTTTGATTTATTGTAGAGATGAGGTTTCGCCTGCCCAGGCGGGTCTTGAACCCGCGGGCTCAGGCAATCCACTCACCTCAGCCTCCCAAGGCGCGGGATTACAGGCTGAGCCACCAAGCCCGGTTTAAAAGTTTCTTTCCCTAAGTATTTAGCATATATTCTTGAGTACAGAAGATATTTAAACTTTTTAAAAATTTAAATTAATCAGAAAGATTAATCTTGCAGCATTACAAGGCAAGAAAGTATATTAACAATGACAGCCTGGTAAGAAAACAGTCAGCCAGTTCAGGAATGCATGCTGAGAATGCCAACACCAAAATAGTAAATCAGCTTTTATACAGTGGCCTGATGTGAAACTTCCCAAAGAAAGAATAAAAAGAAGAAATGTTTTGGTTAAGTACATGATGAAAATTAATGACCAGTGGGAAACAACAGCAGATGGTCAATCTGGCAACCATCTTAAAAAGGAGTAGCTCTTTAGGAATAAAGACCACAGGGAGTTATAAATACCAGAATCTGTAAACTCAAAAGTAGCTCATCAAACTTGTGTAGTTTTAAAAAATACATAGAAAAAGCAAATCTATTACCCTCAACTTTCTAAGCTGCATCTGGACCATATTTACTTATAATAATTTTCAAAAGTGACCAAATGTAACTGCCTCTGTGGTCACAGTGGGGACTTATAATTAGTCAAAATAACACATGATCTTTGTTTACTCTGATATTGCTCTATTTTACCAACTATCCAATTTGCATTTCTTAAGTGAATCCTGCCCAAATAGGAGAGACTAGAGGTACATCAGAAATGTTCAAGGGATTATAAGCTTAGAATTCAAACTACTGCAAATCCACTATCCCAAGTCTGCAATTAAATAACCCGGATTTTCAATCAGCAAATCATTTACACATATTCCCATATATTTTTATGTGTGGTACCACCTTCTTTTCTTCTTTTCTCTGCCTTTCACTTCTGGATCTCTGTCCTCTGCTGACTTCTCTTAAAAAACAGAAACCTACAAAAGCTGCAGCACTTGCTTTGTGAGGCAAGTCAAAATTTCAATTAACCAGAAACTTTCACTTATTTCCAATCAGTCAAGTATTTTAGGCACTGGGCGTAATACTCACCACATTGAAGAAAAGGGTGAGACAAACTCATTATGGCTCGTATGCTTCATTTCATCAAAGAAAATACTGAATATCCAACCAAACGTCCACAATCATATCCATGAAGCTCCACACCTCTCTGACCTTGATCCAGGCTTTCCTTAGCCCTCCCAACCCTTTCTATGGAGCCACTAAAACTGCAGCTCCAAATTTCCCATAGAGATGCTCCTCAACTTATGATGGCGTTCCATTCCAAGTCGAAATGCATTTAATACCTTGACAAACCCATCATGAAGTAAAAAATTTCTAAGCTGAACCACTTTAAGTCCATATGCTCCTCAATTTACAATGGGGTTACTTCTCAATAAGTCCATGAAAAAGTTGAAAAATTCTAAGTGAAAGCATTGTGAGTCAGGGACCATCTGTATCCTCAAATCTTTTTTCTAAGCATTTGCTTTGCCTCCCATTTCAAAACACCACTTCTCATGCTACCCTCTCAAATGATGTTATAGGCATCCTGCTACCATCATTCCCCAACTTTCTAATGCGACACGCACTCAAAAATTTCCTCCTTTAAAGCTGTTACTTGGCTATAATTCCCAGTCCGCCTCTTTGTGCTACGACTTATCAATCTCCTAATCATGTTCCTCACTGACAGAAATTTTACCCCTAATTAAACTCTTCCACTTTACCCCTAAGCCCTACTATCATCCTGAGTCATATTAGCATCCTTCAGTTAAAATTCTTCAAAACCACAAGTTTTCAGTTCTTTGACATACTCATCTACAATAACCCACCCCTTTCTCTACCCCTAGCCACCTATCCCTGGGGTCACTAACTGGATCTAGTCATCACCTGGAACTGACCCACTTGTAGAAAACACAGTCCAGGTACTGCACTCGAATGACAATCTCTCCTCCTGGTAGCTTGATTTATCACTGTCAATATGAACACTGTTTAACCTCAGATAGTCTTTAGTATCTGAACTTCCTGCCTTTTTCCCATCTACCTTCCTTTTACTAGATTCTTTCTTAGGCAGTTTAAATTCCATGCACCAATTCTGTTACAAATACTCTTATCAGTACCCTAAATTGCCTTGCAAAATACCAACTCTAGATGACCCCAGCTATTTGTTTTCTCCATAGTTATACCCAAGTCAAGTAAAAAAAGTAACACAAGAGGATGAATGAATTAACTATCATTTCATGGCCAACTTCAATGAGTGCACAATAATGTCCTCTTCTTTGTTAAAATTATTTTCCATTCTCTACAACACTCATTCCAAATTTTCTCCATTCTATTCAAATTGTCAATCCAACATTTCCTTCTCTTCACAGAAGAAAAGCAATAAAAAAAAAGTCTAACAACTATTAGCTACTAAACACTTACTTATCCATTCTCAACTCCCCTCCAATCTGGCTTTTGCCTCCATTCAACAGGTCTCTGAGATCACCAATGGGACATTTTTTTCCTTTCATATTTAATTTGATCTTTCAAAAGCATCTGACATTGTTGATTAATTGAATCCTTGAAGCATTATTTGCTCTTAAGTGGTAGGTTGAGAATGTTCCCCTGAAGATATCAAGTCCTAATCCTTGGAACCTGTGAATGTTATTGTCTAGGGCAAAGTTTTTAGGGATTTTGAGATGAGAATAACCTAGATGATCTGGTGGGCCCTAAATGTCATCACAAATATCATACACAACAGAAACAAAGAGGGATTAGACACACAGAAAAGGAGAAGACAATACGACCATAGGGACAATGATTAGAGCAGTGTGCAGACAAGCCAGAAGCTGGAAGAGACAAGGGAGAGTCTCTCCTAGAGCCTCTGGAAGGAGAATGGCCCTGTTGACACCTTGATTACAGCCCAGTAATACTGATTTCAAATTTCTGGCCTCCAGAACTGTGAGAGAATAAATTCTGTTGCTCCAAGTTAGTAAAAGTGTGGTAATTTGTTAAGGCAGTCATAAGAAACTGGGATGCCAACTGAGCATCCCAAATCCAAAATGCTCCAATGAACATTTCCTTTCAGCATCATGTCAGCATTCAAAAAGTTTTAGGTTTTGCATTTCAGATTTCCAGATTTGGGATACTCAACCTGTACTTATAAGTGTCCTGGAAGTAGTTAATCCTTCTTCCTTTACTTTGTACAACTAATTATCAAAGCTGTTAATGTTTTAACCCAGACCCACAGCTGCCTAGATTTTCCTATGCAATTTTCTTAAATAATTCACCATACTAGGTATGCTGAAATCAATTCTTCTCAGGCTTTTTAAATGATTCAACATACTATATGGACATTAAAATGGGGGAATTTCTCAAAGGCTAGGACTTCTCTTTCTATATTCCTTTGCTTTGGTTGATCTCATCCACACCCATAGCAATTACCACCTCAATACAATAAAATCCAAGTGTGTATTCCCAACTCTGATCTCTTCTTTGATTTCAAACCCAAAGGCCTACATGACATTTCCATCTGGATGTTCCAAAGGCACCTCAAACTCAACATATTTAAAAAACAGCCTGATCCTCTTCCAGTGTTCCTTGTCTCAGCAAATGATGCAAACTATGCACCCGGGTACTCATACTAGATTGAGGAGTCATTCTTGACATCAACAACAGGCTGATTTTACCATTTTCCCTCTTAAAATATCTTAAATCCATCCACACTACCATATTTCAAGCTGCCATCATCTCTTACCTGGACTACTGCAACAGTTTCCTAAAGGGTCTGCCACTCTATCCATTCTTCACAATAACAAAAACCTCTACATACAAAATTATGTTTTCTAATTTAAAATCTGTTCATTCACTCCTCAATGACTTCTACTCTTCTAATAAAATTCTCAATTTTAGTATAAGGAATTTTTAATAAAAATTCAGAATAACTTTTGCTCAGCCTTGTATGAAACATGCTTGCATACTTTTGTCACATCTTCTACCACTGTCTCCAAAAGTCTGCTTTCACTGAGGCAGAAGGACTGCTCAGTCCTTGCAAGGTTCTCTCCTGAAAGCTTCTGCATGTGCTTTCTCTCAGTCTAGTCTGCTGTTCTACTCAACCTATTTCCTTCTTCTTACTATTGAACATTATTCAAATCTTAAATTGCAGCTCAGTTACTATCTTCTCAGGGCAGCTTTCCCTTGCTGAACAATCTTAACTGGGTGTCCTTATATGCTTTTATGGCACCATACTCTTCTCCCTCATTGTATATATCAGAGTTCTAATTGTTTACTTATTTTTACAATTAATTAACTCCTTCATTAGACTGTAAACGCCAAGAAGGCAGGAGGAAATACTTGCTGTATTTACTCTATATCCTGAAAGCCTAAGCACAGCGTCTGGCATACAGGAAGCACCAAATAGGACATGCCAATTGAAAAATAAAATATATTATTATAGCCTGAGTATCTCTTATCCAAAACACCTAGAACCAGAAATATTTGGGGTTTCAGGTTTTTTCAGATTTTGGAATATTTGCATTATATACTTGCCAACTGCACATCCCAAATCCAAAATGCTCCAATGAACATTTCCTTTCAGCATCATGTCAGCATTCAAAAAGTTTTAGATTTTGCATTTCAGATTTCAGATTTTCAGATCTGGGATACTCAACCTGTACTTATAAGTGTCCTGGAAGTAGTTAATCTTTCTTCCTTTACTTTGTACAACTAATTATCAAAGCTGTTAATGTTTTAACCCAGACCCACAGCTGCCTAGATTTCCCTATGCAAGGAAAAAAGTCTCATTGGTCCAATATTACCTACTATATATTAAATAGGGTTCAGTTCTTTTAAAACAATAGTTCTTGATGCAACTCTAAAAATAAAAATTAACCCAACTTCTGTTTCTGGCATGGTGGAGTAACTGGGATCAGATTTACTTTCTTACAGTAACAACCAGAAAGTCAACAAAATATATGAAACTGTTGTTAGATACTGAGCAACAGAGAGAAAGGAAAACAAATTAGGCAAGCCCTATAACTACTATTCTGCCATTCAGGCTGGGAGGTGAGTTCTTTCCAGAACATTGTGTAGAAAGGTCCACATAAACCACAGCATAGCAACTTCATGGAGTTGAGGAGATAAACTGGGAAGGTGAAGGTGACTGGAATTTGTAGGGTAATGTAGAGAGAAGAGAGCTACTCAGAGGAGAAAGAGCTCCAGAAACTGGCAATGGATCCTCTTACATTTTGGGAGGAATACATGCATAAGGCAAAACTTAACAAGTCTGAGGCAAAGGGAAAATAAAATGCCAGGGAGCTATAAAATGAACAATTCCTAGAATTTATTCAGAAACAAAAATAATTATTACAGACTTCTTATCTGAGAATACAAAAGTCAGAGATAAGAAAACTGCAACCTTAAAGTGCTGAAAGACAAAAGTGCAAATCCATTTCTTTAATAAAAACACAGCAGCCTGGCTTGGTGGCTCAGCCTGTAATTCCGCGCTTTGGGAGGCTGAGGTGAGTGGATTGCCTGAGCCCGCGGGTTCGAGACCCACCTGGGCAACTTGGCGAGACCTCATCTCTACAATAAATAAAAAAACAGCCAGGCATGGTAGTGTGTGCTTGTAATTCTGGCTACTCGGAAGGCTGGGTGGCAGAGTGAGACTCCAACTCAAATAAATAAATAAATAATAAAAACACAGCTTTCTTCTTGTGTCATCTGGGTAATGCACATCCTTAAAGAGAATGTGTCTATTTCATATAAGTTGTTTAAGTATTAATTCATATTTGTTTATTATAATAGTATATTATTCTTTTAATATTTTCCAGATATGCTGTGATATCCCTCTTTCATACCACATATTGACAATTTGTAACTTCTCTTTTTTTTAATACTGATCAGTCTGGCTAGAAATTTAGCAATTTTACTAAGTTATTTCCAAAGATTACTAATTATACAAATCTTGGCCTTCAAATACCTGACACAGGTGGAGTTTTCTGCTGCCCATGGCAGTCCTAAGCCACACTATAACAATGGTGTAATAAAGAAATACAGCAACATTTGGAAGATCTGCAGACCTCACTGACCTGTTATTTTCCAAATGGCCAATGCATAATGTTTCAAATTTATATATGGCAAAAGACTTATTTAAAATGCAAAATAAGCCGGGCATGGTGGCTCACGTCTATAATCCCAGCACTTTGGTAGACTGAGGCAGGAGGACTGCTTGAGCCCAGTTGTTTAAGACCAGTCTGGGCAACACAATGAACCTTGTCTCCACAAAAAATTAAAAAAAAAAAAATTAACTGGCATGGTGGCAGGTGCGTAGTCCCAGCTACTCAGGAGTCTAAAGGGGGAGGATCCCTTGAGCCCAGGAGTTTGAGAGTTTGAGGCGGTGGTGAGACATGATTGTGCCACTGCACTCCAGCCTGAATGACAGAGTGAGACCTCGACTCAAAAAAAAAATAAAATAAAATGTAAGATAGACCAATGAATTTTAACATAATTTTAACATAATAGAGTATAACTATTTATACAGTCACAGATTTCACATTGCAGTAACCTTGTTAAATTATTTTTTTATTCTTTTTTTTTTTTTTGAATTGGAGTCTCACTCTGTCGCCCAGACTGGAGTGCAGTGGCCGCTCCCGGCCACTGCAGCCTCTACCTGCTGGGGTCAGGTGATCCTTCCGCCTCAGCCTTCCAAGTAGCTGGAACTACAGGCGCGTGCTACCACGCCCGGCTAATTTTTTGATTTATTGTAGAGATGAGGTCTCGCCAAGTTGCCCTCGCGGGTCTCGAACCTGCAGGCTCAGGCAATCCACTCACCTCGGCCTCCCCAAGCAAGGGATTACAGGCTGAGCCACCGAGCCCGGCTAAATTTTGGTGTAGTAAAAAAGAGGAATATCCAAATCATCTGTATGATGAAATGGGAAGTACACACATGCACTTCTCTGCACTGAAGTACAATGGTTGTCTCAGGAAAAGCACTTGTGAGACATATTTTTATGGGACACCAATGTCACCTGAAAGAATGACTGACTGACAAACCAGATAGCTGGATTAGGGTTTTTGGAAGACATCTTCTTGAAAATGAACAAAGCAAGCCTATCATTTCAAAGAAAACAAGTGACAGTACTTACTGCTAATGATTAAATTCAAACTTTCAAGTGAAAATTAAAATTTTGCAAAATTTGTATCTACTCTTGTGAAGGATCCAAAGATTTTGCTGATGAGATCAGCAGCGATACTAACAAATGATTTTTTTATATTATATAATGCAGCAGCTCTCAAATGTTTTGGTATCAGAAAAAACTGTTAACATAAACTTTGTAAACAGAAACTTTTATTTATTTGTCATATCTATCAAAATGTACTATATTAGACATTAGAACTAAGCATTTAAAGTTTTTTTTATTTAAAAATAACAAACCTATTACATGACTGCCTTAACTAGCTTTTTGATAGAAAATAACTTTAAAAAAAAAAAACAAAAAAAAACCACCTAGTGTTTCAGAGGCCAAGGTGAGAGGATTGCCTAAGCCCACGGGTTCGAGAACGATTTGGGCAACTTCGTGAGACCTCATCTCTACAATAAATCAAAAAATTTGCGCACACCTGTAGTTCCAGCTACTTGGAAGACTGAGGCAGAAGGATCGCCTAAGTCCAGCAGGTTGATGCTAGGGTGGCCGTGACCATGCCACTGCACTCTAGCCTGGGCAACGGAGTGAGAATCCAACTCAAAAACAAAAACAAAAACCCAAAAAACTCCCCCAAAATGAGTGAAAAAGTGTCATTGTTTTACATTTCTGCAAATTCCTTTATTGTCTGGCTTAATTTCAGACAGCTGGATTCTCTTATTTGCTCCTGTTGTTCAGTCTATTGCCACATCGCAGGTCAGGTCACATGGCCTCTAAAAAGCTATTGAGAACAGACATGAAAAAAAGCAAACAACATTTTAATATTGCTATCACAGACCCCTGAAATTTCTTCCTATGAAGTTAAAGTTAAAACTCCTTCCTGTTAAAGTTAAGAGATGCTAATAAGCCTTAGCAGACCAAAATATATTAAAAAAAGCAATGTTGCAAATCTCTTATAAGTTTTCATATATAATGTCTTAATAAAAAATATCAGAGGTTATGAAAGCAGGACAACACAAGCAACACAAAAACCAAAGAAAAAGACCTACAGAGGGTCCAAATAATGATGTTAACCAACATAGGCATGTATAATATGTTCAAAAGTTTTTTCTAGAAATTAAAATTCATGAAAGGCTGGTTCAGCACAAAACCCCACCAACTTCAAAATTTCAAATCATACTTAATTCTATAATGCTTACATTTATCTCTAATGGATTCTTTAGGAATTCTCACAGCTGTTCTACACTCTTCTTATTGCTCTTAAGTTCGCATGCCCTCAAAAAGAAAATGTTACCTACTAAAGTAAGTAATTCCCACCTAAAAGGAACTAATACACCCACAGACAAGTCCTCTAACCTGCCTTATCTGTACATTCCCTGATGGGGGGAATATCCCATTAAGTTGCCATAAGAGAGTGAAATGTTACAGGGGGCCACTGTAGCTCAAGTCAGTGGTTTTCAAAACATTTTACATCACAACCTATTACATACACACCTCTGTACGTTTCTATATATATAAGTACACTCACACATCTGAAACACAACTTTCAAAAAACAATTCATCAAGACAACAATTCAAACACAATTCATCAAGACAGTTTGGCTGGCATAAAGATGAACATGCAGATCAATGGAACAGAATTGAGTCCAGAAATAAATCTACCCCCTTATTTTTCAAGAATGCCAAGACAATTTCATAAGAATAGTAGGTAGAACAACTGTATGCAAAAGAATGAAGTCATATGCCTTCCTCATACCACAGACACATCTCCCCCAACAACAACAACAAACAGAAAATGGATCACAGACCTAAATTTAAGAGCTAAAACTATAAACTTTTAGAGGAAAACACAGAAGTTATCCTCATGACCTTGAGTTAGGCAATAATTTCTTAAATAAGAAACCAAAAGCACAATCAACAAAGAAAAAACAGATTGGATTCACTAAGATTAAAACCTTTTGTGCTGCAAATGATGCAAACATTAAAGTAAAAAGGTGACCCAAACAATATGAAAAAATATTTATAAATCATACACCTGTTAAGTAACTTGTATCTGTAACATATATAGAACTCTTACACCTTAATAAAAAAAAAGATAACTCAATTCTTAAAGTGGCCAAAGGATCTGAGAATATTTCTTCAAAAGATATACAAATGGTCAAGAAGCACAAGATATACATCATCATTAGCTATCAGGGAAATACAAATCAAAACCACAAGGAGGTATCACTTCACACCCATTAGGATGGATATCATTAAGACAGACAATAACAAGCTTGACTGGATGTGAAGAAACTGGAATCTTCACACCTTGGAAATGAAAAATGGTGCAGCCATTTTGAAAAAACAGTTTGGGAGCAACCCCTTCAGGTCCCCTCCC
Source organism: Tarsius wallacei (assembly GCA_963574415.1). Lineage (NCBI taxonomy): Eukaryota > Metazoa > Chordata > Mammalia > Primates > Tarsiidae > Tarsius > Tarsius wallacei. The sequence goes on from CAUYQG010085780.1 coordinate 17,873, forward strand.
ACTGTGGGAGCTTTTCTGTTGAAGGGAGGGAGGGAAGAAGGAAGGGAGTAGTTCCTCAAAATGTTAAACACAGAGTTATCCATACAACTCAGTAATTCCAATCTTGGGTATATAACCAAGAGAGATGAAAACACAATACACAAAAACTTATGCACAAATGTTCATGACTGTATTACTTAGTATAGCCCCCAAATAGGAATAATCCAAAAGCCCATCAAATGAAGAGTAGATATAAAAAGTGTAGTATATCTGTACAATGAGATACTGTTAAGACTGTAGAAAGAAAGAAAGTACTGATACATGCCACATGATGAATGAACCTTGAAAACATCATGCTAAGTGAAATAACCCAGACACAAAAGACCACATATCGTATGATTCCACTTATATGAAATATCCAGAATAGGCAAATATATAGAGAAGAAAGTAGATAAGAGGTCTTGGGGCTGGAGGGGAGGAGGGGACATGTGTAGGAATGCAGAGTGACTGCTAATGAGTATTGGGTTTCTCTCTGGGGTGACAAACATTCTAAAATTAGAATGGCTGTATTACTCCATGAATATATTAGACAAGCCTTGAATTGTATACTTCAAGTGGGTAAATAATGTTATGTGAATTATATCTCAATAAAACTGTATTAAAAATTATTAATCCCTTATTATATATAAAGCACTCTGATATTTTCTATTTTGTTTCAATGAAAAACATAACACAAATTTGTGATCTCCTAGATTCATTCTACAACCCACTAATGGGTCATAACTAGCAATCTGAAAAACACTACCAAAGAGACCTATAACTCTAGAACTGAAACCAACCATCTCCTATTATCAGTACTAATTCCATCATACCTCACATCTCTGCTTACCTCACTAACCAGAAAAAGTCCAATCCTCCCTGGTTATCTATTATTCCCTAAACTCTTATTGCCATACTGCCATGTATATCCTCCATTGTACTCAATTCCTTATCCCTCCTAACTCCTTTACTTGGCCTCCTGAAACCTGTGACAAGCATACTTGTGGAAGATACTACCTTTAACCTTTCTTATTGTCATCTATCCTCCTCCTAATCTGTTATACAGTTGACATTAGCAACTGGTTTATAGTATGCATTGTTACTACCCTTGTCATCCGCTGACTTCATCACTCATGTAAACTGACCCTTTAATACCTCAGCCTCTTTAATTCATTGATCTTCTCATACCCAAGGACATGTCTCTCAATTCCATCTCAGCAACCCACACCCAAGATCATCCTGGATATTATCAATGCCATACTTGTGGAATCTCTCTTTCAGGCATGCCACTCTGGCCATGGTATCCAGTCCTTCAAGTTCACTTACTCAACCCTCCCAGTCCCCTTTCAGCAAGCACTCCCTTTTAAAAGTCCTCATTGTTCTTTTTTCCTTCATTTTTGTTGACCTGGTATAATGGTTAGTTTTATGTGTCAACTTGACCAGGCTGTAGTAACCAGTTATTCAATCAAACACTAATCTAGTTGTTGTGTAGGTATTTTGTAGATGTGGTTAATATCTATAAACAATTGATTTTAAGTACAGGAGATTATCTTTGATTTTGTGGGTAGGCCTCAACCAATCACTTGATCAGGCATAGCAAAAGCCTATTTGTCTCTCTGAAAAAAAAAAAATTCTGCCTCAAGACAGAGCATTAACTCTTGCCCAAGAGTTTCCTGCCTGTCCTACAGATTTCAGACTTGTAACCCCTCACAAAAACAAATTCCTTAAAATCTCAGTCTTTCTACTTATCTATCTGTATCTCCAACTAGTTCTGTTTTTCTGTAGAACTTTGACTAATACACCTGGCAAAATCTCACTCTGGATAAATACAACTACTTACCTTGTCTGTGCTGATATCTAATCAGTTAAATAATGCTGGGGAGGGTCATAAAACCAGGCTGCCTGATATGACTTTAAATTCAAGATTTCAAATGTTAAGTGAACAATCAATGCTTCTTGGCAAACTGCTTCAAACTCCCCCACAATGCCATCCCTGTGCCCACATGAATCTCATACTTCACTGAGAAAACAGAAACAGCAAGAGAACATAAAAGCCAGGAGAATAAGCCTTCATCTTCCAACCACCAGACTTTCTTGCAAGGGCACACAACTTTTCTGCATTCTCTTCAGTCTGATGGAAAAGCTCTCTCCTCTAATGAGGGCCAAACTATCTGTGCTCTGCATTCCTTTTCCTACATACAGCATTTTTATTTTTACTTTCTGTACCCCACAATTTCCTTTATCTACTACTTTATCTTGTGGTTTCACTCCAGAGCTAATCTTGAAAAAGTTGTCCACATTCACTGTGTTAGCATTTGCTCATTTCTCATTCTTAAAAAAAAAAAAAAATCATTCATTGGTTTTTAACCAACTGCAGTTTGGTTTCTCGCTTTAATGAAACTGCTCATCAAGATCACCAACAACATCCCACGTTATCATTATGCTTCCTCACATATAAAATGAGAACAATATCTATCTTCTAGGGTTATTGTATGATGTTTAAACAATTTAACATACATAAAACACAAGAACAGTGTCTGGTATATGATAAGCCCTGAAAAAGTTTTAGCTGCTATATCATTAGGATAGTCTAGAGTCTTGTTTACCCTAGTTTCTTACTTTTTGCTTCTAGTTTAATTATCAATGTGCGGGTCCTTGAGTAGTTAATTGTGTCAGCTTTTTGGGAGGTATAGGGGAAGGGAGGAAGAAGTAAAATAAACTATGAAATCTCCATTAAGAAGAGAGATCTCTATGAATTTCAGCAAAGTATCCTCAATTAACTATCATATAATTTCCTAACAATGAGCTACCTCAAACACAATCGTCAAAGCAAACTTCCTCCACCCCTCACTCACTCCCACGACTTCCTGACTTGCTGATTTTTGCCAATATCATTTTTCCAAGCATAAGACCTTACTATCAACATTCATTCACTTCTCACTTCTATATATCTTTACCTTTACCTTGACTTGACTATGTTCTCTGACAGGAGACTAAGTCTTATTTCCAAGAATTGGCTCTGTGGGCTGAACACATAGAAAGCAGACTATATGTACAGTCACACCTCACTTAAGGACAAAAATACATTCTGAAAAATGCATCATTAGGTGACTTGTCGTTGTATGAACATCACAGAGTGTACTATACAAACCTAGATGGTCTAGCTTATGACACACCTGAGCTGTATGTTATAGCCTATTGCTCCTAGGCTACAACCTGTACAGCATGTTAACTGTACTGAATAATCTAGACAACTGTAGCACAATGGTAATTACTTGTGTATTTAAATATATCTAAACATAGAAAAGTTACAGTAAAAATATGGTATTATATATGTGGCCCATCACTGACCAAAACACATCATTATGCAGTATATGACTGTATTATCAAATAGGAGACAAAGAAGTTAATTACTAAATCTACATTCACTATCAAATGGTCCCAAACTTTTCCATTTAACATTTTGAAAACCACAATTCATTTTACTTTACATTAACTTTAGAGAGAAAATTTCACACGACTCTAATGATTTATATAAGCCTTCCCTAATTTCACTATTATTCATATCCCTTAAGTACTTGGCAAGTACACAGATTATTTTGGTTCTTGTTTTACACATAATAGGAAAAAAACTATCTTTTAAAATCACTGCTACCAATGCAATAAGAGGAAAAAAGAAATAGAGGTATAAAAAGTTTGGGGAGAAGGTAAAAATCAAAAGAAACAAAAAAAGGTGGCATGACATACAATATCTTAAAAACTTCAACTACAAAACTATCAGAAACAAAGATTCAAAAGGGGGCTACTTATTTAATATATAAAATATTAGCTAATACACATAATAAAAAGCTTTATTATACACAGAGGATAAAATGGAAGAAAAGATGCCATTTCCAAAAGTAAGAAAAATAATAGAAATACTTAAACATATAAAATAGCAAAAGAAAAAAAGCTTCAAAATGCTATTAGAAACCCAAAGAGAGACTTGGATAAACGAGAAAGTTTCTATATTCGTGGATAGAACAGTGCATCATCACAAAGCTATCAATTATACTAAAAACAAAGAAATCCTAATGGCAAATTGAATTTATATAAGTCAGTCATGGAGTGGTAGGTTATCAACTTGAAAAGGATAAGAGGAAACTATCTGTGTGATGGAAATATTCTACATCTTGATCTGGGGTTACAAAAGTGTATACATAGATAAACTTTTATTGAGTTGAGCATGTAATGCCTGTGCATCCTAGCGTATACATATCTTACCCCAATAAAGTAATAAATAAAGTGATCTCAATAGAAATTACAACAGGACTGGCAGAGAAGAAGTTGTGACAAGACTAGCTGGGTTGATTCTTAACGTTCATACAAAATAAACAAGATAGAAGGCTAAAAAAACTTCTGAAAAAGAAGAGAAATGACAGAAAACAGGATAAACAACAATAATTTAAACAGTATGGCTTAGCTTCCAAATGCTCAAATGGGTCAATGGAACCAATGATCCTAACCATGGAAATTCTGTAAATGAAAAAGGTAGCATTTTAAATCAATAAGACAAAGATGGATTATTTAGTAAATGATGTTGGGGCAACTGGATAGTTATCTGGAGAAAAAAAAATAAGGATGGAACCATACATAATATCCTACCATAGAAAGGAAAACAGCAAATTGGGAAAAAATATTTTCAAAAATAGCATGGAACTAAGTTGTAAAAATAAATCCTACAAATCTGGGAAAATAAGCAAGAAAGCAATAGAAAAATAGCCTGCAAGAAAGAATATACAAACAGCCCTTAAAGGATGAAAGATATTTAAGGGTGATGAGGAAAAAAGCAGGCATCTTAACAGTGCTGTTAGAATGAGAGAAGGACAACCTCTACAGGCTGCACTTAGCAATACACATATTCTGACTTAGCAATTCCAACTCTGGAAATGTAGTCTATACATGTCTATATAAGTGCTAAACAATAAATGCACAAGGTAATCCACTACACCATGTCTTCTGATAGCAAATGACTGAAAACTACCTAAATGCACTTTAAAATGAAGTTAGTTAAATAAATGATACCCCTGAATAATGATGTTGTAGACTAAATGTTTGTAGCCCTCCAAATGTGTATGTTGATACCCTAACCTCCAATGTGATAGCATATGGAGGTGAGGACTTTGGGAGGTAATTAAGTTTAGATGACACCATGAGGGTGGAGCCCCATGAGAGGACTAGTGTCCATAAAAGAAGAGAAAGAGATGAGAACTCTTCCTGGCCACGTGAGGATACATCCAGAAGGAAGCCATCTACAAACCAGGAAGAAGGTCCTTACCAGAGAACTAAATTGGTTAAGCAACCTAAACCTTAAACTTCTACTTTTTAGACCTGTGAGAAATAAATTTCTGTTGTTTAAGCCACCCAATCTATGGTATTTTGTATGGCAACTCAAAAAGCCTAGAACAAATGGAATGCCATGACAAAGTTAAAAAAAAAGTTATTTACACATTGATATGACTGGTATGAAATAACCTCTAAGCTACAATGTTAAGTTAAAACAAAAAAAGCAAAGGGCAGCATACAACTTAGATTTTAAAAGGGGGCCGGTAGTGGTGGCTCATACCTGTAATCCGAGTGCTTTGGGAGTCTAAAGCAGAAGAACTGTTTGCGTCCAGGAGTTCAAGATCAGCCTGGGCATCACAGTAATCTCTATCAAAAAGGGGGGGTGGGGAGAGGGCAGAGGATATACAGCACTATATATAAGTAAGACACAAAACCCTTTATTGGTAAGGCCAAAATTCATAAAGCTGTGAAAAATAAAAGTTTTTAAAAATGTTTTATATAAACCTATTTGATGGCAAAACTTGACAGTAGGTGGCATCATACTTTATAGTCTTTATTCATCCAACTTACTGTACTATGTATGCTTTTAATATCGAAATATTAATGTATTTGATTATGGGATGCTACCATCTTTTACTAGGGATTTCAAATAATAGGGTAAATACACTATACCAGGGGTCCCCAATGCTGGGGCCGTGGACTGGTAGCAGTCCATAGATAGGTCTGTTAGGCTGGTACAGCAGCAGGTGAGTTCCACCTTCTGTCAGATCAGCAGTGGCATTAGATTCTCATAGGAGTACAAACCTTACTGTGAACCGGGCATGTGAAAGATCTAGGTTGTGCACTCCTTATGAGAATCTAATGCCTGATGATACCTTTCCCCACCTCTGTCTATGGAAAAATTGTCTTCCAAGAAACCAGTCCCAGATGCCAAAAAAGTTGGGAATTGCTGCACTTTATTATCTTTGCGTAATTTCAAAAAAAGAAACCTTAATTCTAAAATACATCAAGAGTTTTGAACAAGGGATTATTTATCTGTATTTACTTGCATACACATAAACTATCTTTAGAAAGATTCACAGAAAATTTAACACTGTTTCCAAGTAAAGAAATTGTGGGGTTACACAGAGTGAAAACAGAAATTCTTTACTGTATATCTTTTTAAATCTTTGGAATTTTGAATCAAAGTGAATGCAATACTATTGAGTCAAGATATTTTTTAAAATGTAAATAAAATAAAGTCACTAAGACTTTTAAATTCTCAATAGTAACAGACAAAACCAGATGCTCTGGTTTTTGTTTGTTTGTTTTAAATGAAAAGGGACCCTTTTCAAGTCACAGGGAAATCTATACGGTAGTAACTTTCCCTTATCTTACCTTTGGTTGACCCAAATGGAATCTGAAAGTCAGAGAGCCACCTCTCTCTGGAGTAAGTCAGAAAATGGTTAAGTTTCTACCCAATTAGCACCTTTAAAGAAATAGCAACTTCTCCATCATCTCATCTCAAGCACCATCTTTTATACTATTTGCTTGTCATTCTTTAAAAAAAAAAACTTATTATAGAGATGTGGGTACAAGTAAGGAATAACTGCACAAGGTTGCATGCGGGTGAAGAAGGTATACTTCTCATATACTTATATTGATACCTTGTTATTTTCCAAAATGAATTTGAGGTGACTGTAAGATATACCTTTTCTTATGACTTGGATTTTGAGTAATCCAGACCATACCCTTAACTTAAACAAGAAATTAGAAAGGAAGATATCCTGCTTTCTGAGTTTTATCAAGTGACTATCAAGGCAAAGCAAGAGATGAAAGGTTTGGAAGTTCCCAAATGCCCCAATGACAAAAGAAATTCCTAATGAAATGACTAACAACATTTGCTTCCTTATGTTTGGACAGAAATGCATTTATAGTTTGTCCTTATATTCTATCAGGCTATACTCAGATCACTGAAGGCAGAGACTGATATCTATTTCCTTTAGCTCCCACATCACCTAATATCTGAATTAGTATAGTGCAATTATCAATAAATGGCCTATGTAAAACATGTGCCATCTCATAGTTGTTCTCAAAAAGAACAAGAAGTTTAATGTACCATTACAGCCTTAGAAACATTACACAGAAAACTTAGAATAGCACAGAAAACACAGAAAAGATAATATTTTCTAGGTGCTACTATTAATCTCGCTCATTTTTCTGGAGGCCTTTAGGAAATGCTTAATGAACTGTTGCAATCTTCAGAGAGTCAAAGATCTCAATAAGATTAAATTTAAATCATGTGACAGCATTAGATTTTCTTCAAATGTGTTACCTGGTAAAGTTAGTCCCAGTTCCTGAATTCCCATTCCTTTAGATGTCTACAATAAATCTAGGAAAGCTTTCGCAATTCTCTGCTCCAAGAAAGGATAAAAATGGTGAAACAACTTTATATCAGAGAACGTGGCAAATATGTTCCCTTCAATACTTGCTTTTGGAACACTTCCAAATGTTAAGATAGAGAGGATTACTGGTCCAAATGTTAACATAAATCATCTCAGTCAATTCAGATTAGATGAGATGATCAAATTTTAAATATTCCCCCACCCCCAGAGAAGCAGAGAGAAACAACTGTCGTATTCTGGAGAATTAGAATGCACACTGTTCATTACACTGGTTTTAAATTTACTTTGCATTTTGCATTTGCTCAAGGTTAAAAATAAGTGAAAACAATTGCAAAAACTACCTGAATACTTATATCTACTATTCCAGGCACCATACCAGTACCAGGCACTTTACATGCAGTACCTTATTTAAACTTTACAGTCCTATGAAGTTATGTGCTACTATTATTCTCATTTGATAGATAATAAAACAAGCCTAAATATGTTATATAACCCGAACTAGCCTATACTACATAGTTCGATTTGGAGCATGGATTAGAACTCAGGGCTAATCCTAAAGCCCATGCTAGCAATCATTATGAGGTCTAGGTTCCTTAACTTTCCAAAGAATTGGCAAATTTTAACTAAATCTGATATACTACTAAAGGGGAAATACATACACATACACACACATATCTGCTGTATTTGTGAAATAACCCACCTCCCTGAAAAAGAATGGCAGCTATGAAGTTTTTTAAAAGGACACACACACACACATATATACACAATTTTTAAAAAAAGGAATGTCAATGAAATTTGGCCTGCCCAGAGATTTGCAATGGGAAGCCCTCTCATATACCTTTTAAGAGAGCATAAACTCACTGTTTAGAGATACCTTACGTCTCAGTCCTGATCATAAGCTTCTTGAGGATAATGAACTCTTCACTTTCAAGTCTTCCACAGTCTCTGAGAGCAGAGTCTCATCAAAAGGCACACCGTTGTGGAATGAATAAAGTCTACCACTCAAAGGATCTGTAGCTTATGGTGAAGTTTTCCATTTGCATTTGTTTTATACGTCTGAATATCAGAGAAAAAATTTAACTCAACAATTTTTTCTGCTTCTAAAAATTACAAAAGTCTAACTTTGGTTACCGTTCTTAACCTAGGCTTCTGATTATCACCCAAGAAGGATTCTTTATGTTCCAGTGTGTCTTCTGAAGAACCACCTATCTGAGAAACGACCCTCTATTAAAAAAAATAAAAATAAAAAGTTTTGACAGCCTCAGTGTATGTTTCTAGAGCCAAAAAGACTAAGCAACTTGCCTAAGGCTTCAGAGCTTTTAGATGACAGTCTAGATAACAGAACTAAGAAGTGAACGTAGCTCTGATTCCTGGACTGCTGTAGTTCCAAATACTGCCCTGAATGATAGGACAACTATTACTTCAATGCTCCTGATACCTTTTAGGCAGTAATAATCAGAACTCATTTCTGAAATCAAAGTTCAAGTTAACCTGCATTAAAATAAGAATGCAAATGCTTCTAAATGGGTAAAGAGTTCATGACTAAGACAATAAGCATCACAGCTCACTGAAATAGGCGAATGATTCATATAATAAAGCTATGTGGTTATAATGACTTCCTTGCACTACATGAATCAGAAAGGCTACTACCCATACCACTGACTTGACCAGAGATCTCTAGAAAGCTGGAATCTTAACGTCAGACATTACTTAGTACTTCCACATGTGCAATAAAGCATCTCAATCATGTAGATGACTCAAATATGTCAAAATTCAGCCACTGGCAAAACATATCAACAAGCAGGTTCCTATTCAGCAACCTCTTAATTATCACTAGGATTGTTGAAGACCAGTCATTTGACAACAAATTACTTCAAGCTGTTTCACTAGGCATCTAGCATCCTCACAAGGAGATCATTTCCATAATATTAGGCATGGAGGAAATAGTTAAGATTCTAACCTCATTAATTTTGGTATAGTTTATTCTTACACTAATTTCCTATCCAAGCGGCATTTCTTACTGGATCTAAAGAAGTACGAAGGATACACATTCCTATTTGGTCAGGACACTTAAAGAGAGCCCTTTCAAACTCATTAAAGGAATATATTTACTAAGAGACCCAGTGCTATCTCTTCCACTAAAGCATAATTTGAAGTGGAATTCAGAGCGACAGCTAATGGATATGGGATGTCTTCCTGGGGTGATAACATTGTTCTGGAATTAGATAGTGATAATCAATGCACAACTTTGTGAATGTACTAAAAATCACTGAAATGAGCATTCTAAAAGGGTAAATTTTATGATTTGTGAGTTAAATTGCAATAAAGCTGTTTTTAAAAGCCAACAGCATTTGGAAAAAAAAAAAAAACTCTAGTTCTGTACGTAGGCTGTGAGCTACAGCCAAAGGATTATCAGTAACGCTTACTTGGAATTTGACATAACTAGGCAAAGTAATAAAAGTTTAGTATCTCAATATTTTTTCATCCCTTATCTTAATAAAGTATCATTTTCTTATTTCTTCATTTCTGCTTCACATCAAATAATAAGTTCATTTCATAGTCTTTCAAATCCAAAACAAATGCTGAAATGTATTAAGTAGCGAGTAGAAAAGAGCTGTAAATTAGATAAATCAATATTATTTGGAGTTTTAGTTCCATATGCTTCACCAAAAGTGTTAATACAAGTTAGAACTTAAAATCAAACATTTCTAGTAAACACTTCTAAAATGTTATTAAGAATTATATATTTCTAATAAAACATTTATGTGGCTTGTTTATATTGTCTAGCTTTTCCACTTAAAATAAAGAAGTCGGCGGGGCTCGGTGGCTCAGCCTGTAATCCCAGCACTTTGGGAGGCTGAGAAGAGTGGACTGCCTGAGCCCACGGGTTAGAGGCTCACCCAGGCAACTTGGCGAGACCTCGTCTCTACAATAAATCAAAAAAATTCGCCGGGCGTCATAGCGCGTGCCTATAGTTCCAGCTACTTGGAAGGCTGAGGCAGATGGATTGCCAGAGCCCAGCAGGTCATCAAGGCTGTAGTGGCCAGGAGCGTGCCACTGCACTCCAGTCTGGGCAACAGAGTGAGACTCCAACTCAAAAATAAAAAAAATAAAATAAAAAATAAAGAAGTCAACAAAAACCTGTCATACAATATTCACTAAAAGACAAAAGCAATCATTTTAGACCCCGACTGAAATACCACTTTGTGTGTGTGTGCACACACAGGCACATACCCCACAACCTACACTATTAATCATATTTTTAAAAATTTAGACAAGATGTTACTTTAGGATAGTGAATGACCTGGGAGTGATTCAAAAACCTCTGTCATCATAACAGATAAGGTATATGAGCTGATCATTTAGCCATGTAGAAGTGACAGTTGAAAGAAGCTTCTGAAACTTTATGGAGAACATTAAAAGTTTTTAAGGCTTCATTTTAAATATTACCAAATATAAAGACCTTTTCATCAATCCGACTTTTATTAAACACTTACTATATTCCAGGCTAGGTGGTGGAGAAACAGATGCAAGACAGGCCTGCCCTCAAGGAAGTCCCATTTTGATTGCTTGCTTTTGTCAGGCACAGCACTAAACATGTTCACTTACAGCATCTGACTTCCTAGGTTTAACGTTAACCACAGCAGGGGAATCTGAGGTAACCATTACAAATGACTGTAAGGCTGTAAGACTGGAAAAAATAAAATTTAGAAATAAATAAAAGCTGCTGTATATTTAAACCAAATCTAACACTACTTCCTAATATAACATTACAATCTTGAACTTCCAGATACAGTGCTAAAAAAACAGTAAAATAACCAAAGTATAACTAAACCTTCCTTAACACACATCACTTATATAATTATCTCATTTAAAGGCACGCTATACTTCAGTCACAACATTCTCTTCCATTAAAGGATACTTCTCTTCACCTGCAAACCTCTCCAACTGAACAGTTGCTGAATGAATGAATGAATGAAATAAACAGATGTTCTAATTGCCAAGGAGGTACTTGCTGGATGTTTATTTCAAAACACAATGGACTGACAGGCCAGAATTCTACTGGAAAGATCACTGAATTTCAGAGAAAAATAGTAATCATTGGACAATACCATGTAATCAACATGTAATTAAATTCACAGTAAAGATCAGATGGGGAACTTTTAGAAACGAAAATGAAAAGTGTTCATCACAGCACTTTAAAATGGTCTTGGTTCTACCATCTCTGGATCGGGAACACAAATGCAAGACAAAGAGATGGGAGGGTGGGGTGAAAAAGTCAAAAGGTCACCACCGAGTGACCCTCAAGAGAAATGCACGCTGACCACTGAAGCTCCGGCCGAGCTTGATGGACACCTCCCGCCTAAGCCACGGGCCTGGGCTGTCCCTCGCAGCCCAGAGCTGGAGGCCACCCCAGCCTTTTTCGGCGCTGCTGCCTGTGCTGGCCCAGAACCTTAGCACAAAGAAACCACCGGGAAACAAAATACGGTCCCCACGGGCGCCGGGCAGACGTGGGGACCCGCCAACCAGTGCACCCTCCCTGGCTCCCCGTCGCCCAGGGAAGCAGCCAGGGCCCGGCAGGCCGCGGGGGCGCCTCCGTCCCGACCTTCGCCGAAGTGTTTCAGAACTTGCCACCCACCCCCCGCTCCATTTTCTCCTCCCGACGTGGAAGCGGGACCCGCGCGAGGAGGACGCGCGAAGACTGGCAGGCGGGCGGAGCTCGGAGCGGCGGAGCGGGCGGGCAGCCGGGCGCGCCGCCGTCCAGCAGCCCCACGCCCCCTCGGCCGGCCCCCGCCTCCCGGGCCGCTATTGTTCCCGCGCCGCCCCCGCCCGCCGCGCGCTCCCGCCCCCACTCCCGGGAGGGGGTCACGGCTGTGGAGAAGGCGGCGGCGGCGGCACAATAACATAAACACGGCGGGGCCGCCAGCCGCCCCGGCCCTGCGGCGCTCGCCGCACTTACCCGGCAGCGCAGCGAACGGTGACCGGGAAGCCCGCCAGCGGGAACGGGCGCCGTCCGGGCGGTCGCCGTGGCCGTTACCCAGCGCTGCTCGCGGCTCCGCACTCCGGGCCGCGTCGTCAGGCCTCGGCCGCTCCGCTGAGTAACAGGGACGCGGGCCGTCACCGCGCACGCCCGCCCACGTCATCGCGCTGGGCCCCGCCCCCGCTCCGCCCAAGCGGCCCACGGGGCGGGGCAGCCCCGGGGCCCGGATTGCGGGGGCGGGGGCGCAGCCCGAGGGCGGGGCTACTTCAGGAGGCCGGGAGGACTTGCGGAGGTCGCCTGGAGGCGGAGCCGCGGGGAAAGCCTCTGACCGCTGTGTGTGAGGGGCGTGGCCAGGAGCTGGAGGGGCGGTGCCCAGTGCCGGCACGTGGCGGCGCGCGGCCTCAGCGGGCAGCATCTGGCTGGCGGCGGTAGCCGAGTCTGCGCCTGAGCTTCCCGGCCTCCTTACCCTAGGGTTTGAAGGTCAGGTGCGCTTATGGCAAACCCGCCCGGCGAACAAGCATCCTGCCCGGGTACACACCTGAGAGACCAAGAGCTTGTTATCTTGACCGACAATACGGTCCATTCTGAGAACACCTGTCCAGGCCCCAGCAACCTACTGCCAAGTTCATGTTCCCTTCAGCTGCCTGGGAAAGGCTGTCTCCTGTTTTTCCCAAAGCCACCTCTTCCCAGATTCCTTGCATTACCTGATTAGCTACGCACTACAAAACGTATAAATGTTAGTGATAGAAGTGATACATTGACAAGTCCCTAAATAACCAACAATGGTGGAAAGGCATTTACATTACCTACATCCATTCGATAGAATACATTTTAGCAATTTAAAAGCCATGTGTTCAAGGAATTCTTAATAACATAACAAAATGTTCACAATATATCATTAAGAGAAAGAAGCAAGAAACAAGACAGTATATATAGAATGATCCCACTTAGGAACTATATATATATGCACATAGAAAAAAACCTGGAAAGAAATATGCCAAATTATTTTAACAGTGGCTCATCGTTGAACTGTAGAATGAAGGATGAGTTGGTTCTCTTTTATACTTTAAGTACTTTCCTATGGTCTCCAAAAGGAAGAGTTGTGTTCATAAGCAGAATTAAATATATTACTTTAATAATGAAAAGATAAATATTTCTTGAATAAATTAGTTCAGGTAGACCATTTTCCCATTACATGTTGGGCTGGCCTACTGATTTTGAAATGGAACATATGTGTGAGTATTCACTCATATATTCATCTCTCCTCATTCACTCCCTCCTAAACCTTATTTCCTTCCTTCCTTTATTTGTAATGTTTATTGCATGCCCATCCTGTGCCAGGTAATACAATAGAACTTACAGACTGAATCACTGTAATTTGAAAGAAACAATAAACAAATGCAAAATTATCACTGTATTATAATACAAGTTGATAAGGACACACAGTATTATGAAACCAACTGATATATTAATAGACCAGAAAAGGTTTATATGAGGAACTGCCACTAGAGCTGAGAACAGGTTTGACTAGGCAGAGAATATTACAGACAGAGGTAACTTGGTGTGCAAAGGCCTGTGATGAGATGGAGTGGGGTATGTTGAAGAACTATTGGCCATGTGAAAATCTTTTTATACTAAATGCAATGGGTGACTCCTGACATGTTCAGCAAAGGAGATAGCGTGGTCAGAATGGCTTCTTGAAAGGATTATTTATTGGAAGGAGACCAGGTGGATGTGGGAATACATTAGATGGCAGTAGGTGGAAGCTTGGTCTATGGTGATGGTCATAGAAATAATAAATGGAAGGATCTAAGAATTATTTAGGAGATTCGACGTACAGAACTTGCATATTCTCCAAGTAATGGGTGAGATGGGGCAGTGAAAGAGAAGTAATCAAGGAAAATCCATAGGTTTCTAGCTTGTGGCCAAGGATGAATGTTGGTACTGGTTCACCAAGATGAGACTCTTGGAAGAGGACCAGACTGGGGTGAAAAGATCATGAGAGCAGGTTTGTTTGTCTGAAGGCTTTTAAGATGCCAACAAGAGTGCCAGAGATGCCAAGTTGGCAGCTGGATATACCTAAGTGAGGCTCAGCTAGGTAAGAGATGAATCGTTGACAGGGAGTGATGACTTGAAGGCTTGGGCTGGATAGGTCAGCCTAGGCCTGAGAGAGGGTAGTCAGTGATAAGACAAGAGGGCCTGGAGCCAGGCTTGAGGAACTTCAGCATTCAATGGCCACAAAAGCTGCCAGGAAGGAAGAAGGAAAACCAGGAAAGAGAGATTCAGAAAGATAGGAGTGGCCAATAATACTAAAAATAAGAAGAGGTTTGAAATCCTGGAGCAATAGAACCACAAGTGTATTAAAATGGTCTGGGGAACGAATGGGCGATGAGAAAATAGAGATGGTGAATATGGATGAATCGAGCAGTGAAGTAGGACACAAGCATATTTTACATCTGATGGGAAGATTCTGTTAGAGAGGGAGAGGTTGAATAAACAACGGAAAAGAAGGAGTAAGCATGCATGTGTTTCCTGGCTGAGCAGGGTATGCGATTGGACATACAGATGAAGTTTTTGGCAGGTACCTCCTACTCCTTACCAGACAAATTAAAGATCTGGAAATAACAACAACAACAACAACAACATATATATATAAAACTTTCAGAGCAGTTGTGAAGTGAGGGGAGTTACCAGGAACAGAGCTCTAGAGTTTCACGCTCAGTTCTCTAATGCTATTAACAGCCTCTCCCTCTCTTTTATTCAATAGGGTGAGCTTCTGATTTAGCATCAGACTACCTCTATCAGCTTGTGATTATCTACATCTAGAAAGAAAACTCCACATACTTGTGTGTGTGTGTGTGTGTGTGTGTGTGTAGGATTTCAGAAAGCATTTGGCAACTTCTGATTGAATATAATGGTCTCAAAATGCTTTTTGGTTTTTTTCTCCTTTTTTTATTTTAAAGATGTGGGGTACAATTCAGCGTTAGGTATACACACATTGATTATGCAGGTACCCTCAGGTGTACCCCTCCCTTCCCTAGCAGTTTTCCTCAACTGCCAATCCCACCCCCATCCCTTTCTTATAGTATTATGATAATTGGTCAAGGTCTGCTTATGAGTGAGAACAGAGATCACTGAGTATGATCGACTCTAAATCCATCCAAGTTGCTGCAAAGTCCATATGTGTGTCTTTCTTTATAGCTGCATAATATTTCATTGTGTATATGTACCACATTTAAAAAAAATTCAGTCCAGCTTTGATGAGCAGCATGGTTGGTTCCGTGTTTTTGCTATTGTGAATAGAACTGCAACACATGTGCATGTGCAGGTATCTTTTTTGTAGAATGATTTGAGTTCCTCCAGGTATATTCCCAATAGGGGAATTGCTGGATCACATGGAAGATCAATTGCTAGTTTCAGAAATTGCCACACTGTCTTCCAAAGAGATTGCACTAGTTTGCATTCCCACCAATAGCGTGGAAGCGTTCCTTTTTCTCCGCATCCTCGCCAGCATCTGTTGTTGTTTGTTTTATTAATGATGCTCAGTCTTACTGGGGTTAGGTTAGGGGGTCTCTCGATGTGGTTCTGATTTGCATTTCTCTGAAGATGAATGAGGCTGAGCACGTTTTCATGTGTCTGTTGGCTGCCCATATATCTTCTTTTGAAAAGTGTCTATTCATGTCTTTTGCCAACTTTCAAATGGGGTTGTTTTTTTTCCCTTCGGCTTATTTGAGATCCTTGTAGATACTAGATGTTAGGCCTTTGTCAGATATACAGTTGGCAAATATTTTTTCCCATTCTGTGGGCTGTCTCCCTGCTCTCTTGATGGTTTCTTTTGCTTTGCAGAAGCTTGTCAGTTTGAGGTCTCAGTTGTCTATCTTCTTATGGTATGAGCACTTAAGGTTCTGATCAGGAATTGGTTGCCAGTTCCAATTTCCATAAGGTGTCTCCTGCGTTTTCTAAGATTCTTATAGTATGAGATTTTACGTTTAAGTCTGTGATTCATTTAGAGTTAATTTTTGTGTATGGTCATAGGTAGGGGTCCTGTTTTAATCTTCTGCGTGTGAACAGCCTGTTTTCCCAGTACCATTTACTGAATAGGTTCTCCTCTCTTCAGTGGTTGTTGTTGGAGGCTTTATTAAAGGTGAGTTGGTTGAGAAATTGAGGCTTTGCTTCTAGAA